>JABCKL010008501.1:0-20863 GCA_018851305.1 Calocybe cyanea
GAATTAGGACATAAACCACCTATCCCAACAAAACTTTATATTGATAACCAGTCAGCAATATCTGTTGCAAAGAATCCTGAGCATCATGGTAGAATGAAACATCTGGATCTATGTTTTTACTGGTTAAGGGACAGGGTGGAACACAATGTAATGGCTCCTATACACCTGCAGACTGATGACATGCCAGCTGATCTACTCACTAAGCCCTTATCAAAAGCTAAAGTGGAGAAGTTTAGATCTTTAATGGGCCTAAGACATTGAACAGAATCACAGACAATCAATTACATTACAGAGTCAGATCTAGTCAGAGACCCTGGTAGTCTATATTAAGATCTATGATAGACTGCATATGTGGCTGTATCTTTAACTATGGATCCACATCTAACTAGAGACCCTGGTAATCTATGAGTACTAGATTGCACCTGTGGTTGTATCTTTAGTGTAGTTGATGACTCCCCCTTGTTGAAAATGTCTGTTGATATCTGAAAGATGTACTTCATTAGGGGATTGTTAAATGAGAGTAATGAAGGACATACATTCTCTCAGCTAAACAGATTCCCTTCTCCTATGTGAATCCTCTCCCTGGCAGGGAGTTTGAAAAGTGGAGTAGGAGCATTGATGCTGAACTGAGTGATGCTCCCTATGAGAAATTGGCTGCATCTCTACCTTGAATGTCAATGGGCATATGAAATTCAAGGTGGCATTGAATGTCTATAGTGTTGATGCTATGGTGAAGTCGACAATGTGAAGTGGAACAGACTGCTTAGCATATATATGCTATGAGGATAATAAACAGCACTAGAGAAGCAAAGAGGATGAATATGTCGCCAATGGTGCTCATGATAATGATGATGTGGCAGTATTGATGTTGCTCAACATTGCTTGCAATGGTTGGAATTCTCCAAGTGCAGTGAAAAAACCCCACATGAGCATGCAACTGTGATATCTAATTACAGAAGTGCTTTATCAGGGGATTGTGTTAGATTGAAGTGATTAAACACTTCTATTCTATATATAATGCACTTACAGTGCAATCTACACTGTGTATATATGTCCAAAACTACATATTTTACCTCTTTTATATCATAGAACAATAATTCCATCATTTGTAGATAGACTTAAATACCATAAATTGTAGATACTCAAAAACGCGATATAGTGGACACTAGTTTTCACACCTCTAGCATATTTTGATGTATCTAGACCATAGAGTCCAGAAATCCTTATATGTCCTGGAGTAGTACACTACACTAGTGACATATTGAGCTGGTTATTCCAAATCAAACAAAGAATTATTATCAAACCTTTGTGACCTCAGCTCGTTAGTAACAGTCTATTGGCTTCATATATCTCGCCTTTTAGCTGTTTTAACAGTATACTCATAGTATCAGATTGTCCCTCAGTAATCCCAGCATTATTCTTTGCATTCTCAACAGCACTGTTTGTTTTTGCAGACAAGTGTCAGGATGAACAATCATTTGTGCCACAAGTTTGGGTAAGGGTGGACATGGGGAGGCTCTTTGATCTCTTATGTCCATCACCTCATCTGGGGTCCCGCTTGTGAATACACTGTTGCTTCTTCCTCAGGCTCTCACCCTCCTGCTCTCAAGCACTTTTACCAACCAAAACCACTCCAAACACCCCCCAAAAACCAAAACCTAACCTTCTCCCCACAGCTCCCTATAGCCAACCCAACATGACTGAAAATAGCCCACCCTCTCAGATGATGATGTCAGGCTCCAAACCCCTGGAAACCCCCCCACCCAACTGGGCCACCCTCCTCAAAAATGTCCCCTTGCTGGCAACCTCTGAATCTGCAAAGAAAGCCAAGACCTCCAACACAGCCCAGGCCATCAATATGGCCATCACCAAATTTCAAAACCTAACTGAGAAAATCTCCAACTCCACCCCAACACCCACCTGGGCATTGATCACAGCTGCCCCTCCCTCCACACACACCTCCATTCCCAACACCCACAACCCTTCACTCAACAGACACATTTCAAATTTGTACCCTGCACTGGTGGCCTCTCCAATTCTACCAACAACCATGACATCACTGAATTTATAGAAACCAACAACCTCCCTCCCAACTGCATCCAACAGGCCTCCTGGCTCAAACCAACTGACAAACACTGCCCCAACCAAACAGTTGCATCAGTCAAACTCAACTTCAACTCACCAGAAGCCACCAACCAACTCTTAAAACAACACAACTACATAGCCTCCCACACAGTTGATGCTACCAAAGATCTGTGCAAACCCACCAGATGCTCCAAATGACCAACTGCTGCTTCAAAGCATGCTGCAGCAACTGTGCCCAGCCAACACCCCCCCTTGCCACCCCACCTACTCCAGGAAATGCCCTTCCTTCTAGCAACAGTGCAATGCCCTCAACACCAGGTATCTCAAAAACCTAATGTCCTACTTCCCCACAACAATCCCTCCACCTGGGCAACAAAGCTGCCCAAACCATACATACAAACTCAGCATCAACAACCCCTGCCCCCACCAGCCTGCAACAAGCACTGATCACATACCCCCATCCCCTCAGCCCCCTCATCCTCACAACCCCCCAGACCCAGAATATAACCAACACCTATGTACATCCCTGCACCCTCCCACCCATTGCAATGCCACATTGACACATATTACCCCCCAACAACCAATGAATAACACAATCAATGAACCCCCTCCCTGCCTCTGCATATGGCAGCAAAACCTACACAAATCACTTGAAGCCCAGCAGGACCTTTTAAATATGGCCAATGCCAAAGACTGGGATGTGCTCATCCTTCAAGAACCCTTTCTCCACAAGTTTGGCAACATCAGAGCCACTACACACTGGTGCTCTGTTTACCCATCAACACACCTTTATAACAACCACAGCCACACATGCATCATCACCCTTGTCAATTTGGCCATCATCATAATCTACTATATGCCCATCACTGTACCCTCTAGCAACATTGTTGCTATCTCTTTCCACCCACTGGACTCACTGACTCTATCCCTATTCAACATCTATAATGACTGCTCACACAACAAAATATTAATAATGCTCAACACACACCTCACCCCTCAAACCTCAACTAGCATGCTTTGGCTCAGGGACTTCAACCACCACCACCCACTATAGGAACATCCAAGCAATGCTCACCTTAACTCCTCAGATGACATGATAGACCCTCTCCTCTCTCTCCTCAATGACTACAAAATGGAACTGGTACTCCCACCCCACCTTCCAACACCAGAAACCATCAATGGCAACTGAACCCGCCTCAATAACATTTGGATCTCCAGCAAAATCACAAACCACATCATCTTATGCTCTGTCTGATCTAATCTCAGACCAATGATAACAGACCACCTCCCAATCATCACAATCCTTGACCTCCCCTCTCCCTGCCCCCCAACCACTCCTACCTATGACTTCAGAAGAACAGATCACAAAGAATTTGCTCTAGACCTAAGCAACCACCTCACACATTCCCCAGCAGGGCAAATAAACACTGAAGAAGAATTTCATGAGAAAGTAAGCACCCTCACCAAAATAATCCAGGAAACAATTGCTGCAAAAGCCCCCATCAGAAACCTCATCCCACACTCAAAGCACTGGTGGAACACTGAACCCACCACACTGCAAAAAAATAAAAACAAACTGTCCAATGCCTCATATAGATTTTGCAACATAATAGACTACCCCTCCCACCAAAATTTCAAAATGGCAAACCAAACATTTGTTGAGACCATCTGAGATACAAAGAAAGAACACTGGACCTCCTGGGTAGAAGACATATCTCTCAGACAAACCTACATAGCCAATAAATATGTTACTGCTGACCCTACTGCCTACTCTCACTCCAGAATCCCCAATCTCACATACTCTCAGGATGGTGCCAAACATACTACATAACCCAACAAGGACAAAGCCTGAGTCCTAGCAACCTCTTTCTTCTTCCCCCCTCCCCCTGCCAGCACACCTCCCCCCTTAACAGCTTATCCCCAACTGCACCCAAACCCCTTCACTTCTCCTGAGAACAAATCAGCCAAGCAATTCATGCTTCCAGCCCTACAAAGCCCCTGACCCAGACAGCATTCCTAATGCTGTCATCAAATACTGTGAAGATGTCCTTCTCAACCACCTATACTTCATACTGTATACAAAGCAGTGCTAGAACTCAGAGTATACCACAATGAATGGTGCCTATCCCACACACTTGTGCTCCAAAAGCCCAACAAGTCCAACTATGATGTGGCCAAAAGCTACTGCCCCATCAGTCTTCTTAACACCATTGGCAAACTTCTCTCCTCTCTACTTGCCACCAAACTATCCTTTCTAGCCAAAAAACACCACATGCTACCACAACACCAATTCAGTGGCTGCCTATGTTGTAACACCACCACCCCACTCCACCTCCTCACCCATAAGATTAAGGCTGCCTGGCGCAAGGGTCAAGATGCCACAGCCCTCTTCTTAGACATACAAGGAGCCTTCCCCAATACCATTATAAACTGCCTTATATACAACCATAAAAGCTGTGCCATCCCATCTTCTCTCATTATCCTTGCCAGCAATATGCCCACTGACCATTTGACAGTACTCACCTTTGACAACTTCACCTCCCATGCCTTCAACATAACCAATGGCACTACCCAAGGCTGCCCCACCTCGATGATCTTCTATGCCTTCTACAATGCCCCTCTTGTAGAAATTGCACAAGGCCCCAATGAACTATTACTAGGCTATGTAGATGATTGCATGATACTTGCCATGGCTGACAACCTCCCCACAGCTCACTCCACCCTGAAAAATGCCATGGAATGTCAAAATGTGGGCTTTGACTGGTCTGAAACCCACAACTCCCCCTTTGAACTAACCAAACTTGCACTCATGAACTTCCCATACACCCAAGTAGATACCCCCCCTCCAGACCTTCTCCTCATGCACCCTGTGCCAAACAACCTCACTCAGCATGCTGTCAACACTGAAAAATCATACAAATACCTAGGGATCATTATAGACAACAAACTGAAGTGGAACAAACATGCTCAAAGAGCAATTGCCTCAGCTACCTGGTGCATGGGCCAGATAGAACACCTAGCAAAAAACTCAGGAGGGATGCCCCCCCACCAGCTGAGACAGTTATACAACACAGTACCAGTCCTTGCATTCACATATGCTGCTGACATATGGTTCACAGGCATCCACCCATCTCCAAATGGCCACAAATGCACTGGATCAGTATCAACAACCAGGAAACTGACCTCCATTCAACGTGGCATGGCCTTGTCAATCACAGGAGCCTTATGCACTACTGCAACTGACTCCCTCAAAGCACATGCAAATCTTCTCCCTATCAACCTGCTATTCAACAAAATTCTCTCCTGTGCCACCATCCACATTTCCTCTCTCCCCTCTACACACCCCCTACACCCAATAGCCAAACATGCTACCAACAATGCCCCCAAATATCACTGTGCCCCCATTCATCATCTCTTCATTACCACTGAAATTGAACCCCCATCCATCAAAAAGATCAATCCAATCCAACACTCACCCAGCTACTCTCCCCCCTTCAAAGTCATCATACTGCAACAAACCATGGCACTCAGAGACATCTGCAGACTCCATAATAGACTTCCCATTACTGCCTACACAGATGGCTTGGGCTTCAAAGGCAGAATTGGTGCTTCTGCTGTTATCTACCTTAACCAAAAGCCCTGACACTACAAACACCTTTACCTTGGCACCAAAGAACAGCAAACTTGCTGGCCTTCTAATGGCACTACACATGCTATGTCAATTCAACCACCTCCTTGATGAAAAAGTGATCATAGCCACTGACAGCCAAGTGGCCCTAAAAGCCCTCCTCAACCAGCAATCACACCCAAGCCAAGCCATACTCAACAAGATACACACCAAAGCTGAATGCCTCATAGAAAAACAAAATCTGTCCACTTGCACCGTTGCCCCAACCACACAATAAACAGACAAGACAACACTCTCATAGAGTTTTGCTGGGTCCCTGGCCACAAGGGCTTCAAACCCAACAAGCGTGCAGACTGCAAGGCCAAGAGAGCCTCCCAAGGCCTCTCCTCCTCCCCAAAAGACCTCCCCAGGTTCCTCCAAAAATGCCTTCCCCATGCCATAGCAGCCACCCACCAAGCCCACCTTGTACAAATCCAGAACACCTAGAAACAATGCTGGTCCACCTCACCCCACTTCAACTGCACCAATGCAATTGACCACTCACTCCCCTCCAACAAATTTATGAAACTCATAGAAGGCCAAAAGAGACTCCTTGCAAGCAAACTGATACAGCTACATACCCACCATGTCCCTCTTAACACTTACCTACACTGCATCCACAGATCTGACTCACCTCTCTGCCCCCACTGCCAAGCCAACCCCAACCCCACCCACAGAACCATCCATCACTTCCTTCTCTCCTGCCCCCACTATCAACAGGAATGACACCTCCTATGCAGAACCCTTGGCTACAAAGCAGGCTCAATATCCTTCCTCCTATCAAACCCAGATGCTGTTGTTCCACTCTCTATATATTTGACAAACACTAATAGACTTAAATAGGCCCCCCCCTCATCAAACCCCCCCTCCACATGTGTACCAAAACCCCCCCATATCCATATACCCAGACTGTATCCACCCACTCACACCTGCCCCAGCAGGGCTTTGCTACAGCCACCACTATACCGACCACCCCCACAGCTCCCCCGTGCACAAATGCAAAGACACACAACCAAAGTACGACCCTCCCACCCCCAAGCTTCTGGTGGTAGAAAGACCCGGCCCTGGCATCAGTGCCAGCCATAGTCACGTATATAATTTGTTAGTACAGTTGCTGCAGATGCATTCCACCCATAGAAAGTGCACCAAAGCGCGCAATTAGCTGCTATGTACTATAATTGAAAAAAAAAAAGAAAAAAAGAAAAAAAAGGACAGACATGCCTCATGCGGCGCCTGCGTCACCATCGTTTTCTCTTCCTGCTAATTCCCATATTCGTTGAGACCACTCCCATCTCTTCCCGGCTCCTCTTGATCATTGTTGTCTGGGAATTATTAGGCATTGAAATCCATAGATTATAAGTTAAGATGCCTCAGAGTCTTAATGGTTCTGGAAGACGGCAGCTTCAACAGTTCGGTGAACTTCCTTTGATAATATACTATCATTTTTTTTCCGATAATCGTTCCAGTTGCTTTGTAGTGAAGATACATGCGTACCACATAAATTCTCATAAAAGATCTTCCCGCGCATGATGAGTTTCCGCCGCTCACTTTCTTGGTTTCCTGAGCGAATGATATTTATGTCTCACGTACGACTAGGTCTTCCGTACAATACTCCTCCATAGTAAAAATCCCGGAAAAGAGAGGAATATTCTTTTGGAGATACACTTTGAGAACCTGTATCGGCTAAGTTCAATTTTGTGCAGTTCGATGGTGGAAAAGCCGGGATCAAGGATTTAGAGAGGATCCAGGTCGGCGAGATGGTGTTCTCCTATGAGGAGATGAATGTGTGGGGGATCGGTGGCCAACCATCCGCACGAGCCTTCAGATGGAGATTCGTTTCTATATGGAGCTGGTCCAGCATATCCGAGAAAGGTTAGATGTAACCGTCCCACTCGGAGCCTACTCAAGCCATCATTCAGACAGTGTTGGTGTGGTAACAACGGTGTTAGCATCTCTTTGTGGCCCTCATATCAACAAGACTTTCCTGACGTCCAATATCAGAGATGCATAACAGAGAGTGACATCGCGATTGTGCAGAGCCAGTAAACCCCTAAATGATTGTGATGCCAGATCTCTTGAGCGCCATGGGCCAAGCTTTACAACATTTTAGCATCGTCTCCCTTTTCTCGAAGATGCTCTCGTGCAATGGAGCCTCAGCCCGAATGTGAGATACCGCTTCGAAATTCAGACCTTTCGCACCTCATGGAGCTGGCTGAGTTTGGTGGACGCAACCATTGCAGGTAACCTTGATATATATATCGACGTGATTGTCACGTGGAGAGCTTCTTTGGGAGGTCACTGGAACTGTCAGGTTTGTCATTTGCCTGATTGTCACGAAGGCTAACCAATACAAAGGTCACGAGAACTCAGGACTTCCAGTTCGTTATCACGAAAGAGCGCGCGCTTGTACAAGGATACAAATTCTCCTGATCGACCTTTATGAAAGATACGGCTTGTGAGAGGGACGATCACACATGACAGAAGATTCGAAAATGATATCAATTTTTTACGCTTTTGGGGAGTGATTCAAATGCGATAGTCTGACTTTGTATGAACTGAAGGAATGAAGACAACAGTGACCAAGTATGCCACCATTTTTGGCCGTACTCAAAATGACTGCAAACAAATGCTGTGGAATTACTTCTTGATTGTCTTACCTTAGATCACTTCCCCTGGCATCCTGAGGATCGATGGATGTCAGACCATAGCTATGACTGGCATGTTTCGAGTGTTGATGAACACGATTTGATGCCGACATTTGTCACGTAATTGTTCGAGAAATACGGTGTAAGCTGGTGGTGGTTAAGAAAACTAGTCATATTCTGTTCTTTCAACTCGCTTTCTATGTATCCAGAAAGCATTGTGTCTCACCCTATCCATCAGTATCCGGTGACAGCCTGCTCGACAGGGTTATAGCCAGTTCCTAGCGAGCAACACTTGAGGCTACAATAATAGTTCGTGGTCAAAGGCGCCTGTTTGTAGATCAGAAGTATCGCCTCGCTATGGTATCTCGATGGCTATCACAAAGATATACAATCGCATGTAGATGGTCCAACAGTGGCTATCTTACCAAATAGGTTGCTAATTTGAAAGCAAATAGCTACTTAAGGATGAACGTTAGACAAAATTTCATATACGTATCTAAACCATGACGCCACTGGAACGAGAACTTCTTCAACGCCTGGGATTGGTCATTCTCAGTAATTTTGCGACTTCGGTTACCCCCATGTTATTTTTTGGTGTGGAATTAGCTACCAATATCTTGCTTTTGAAGATTGAATTACTTACTCCAGTGATCGTTGTTACCCTATTTTTCTTCGCGGCTCGTTCCACCATGTGCGTACACACGGACCGTGGGTATATAATGCTTAAGGTTTCCGCAAAGCAACCAGGGGCTTACGACATCTAAGTGGTTGATTCTTTCGGTGTCCATTTTAGGCCTTCTTGTTGCCAGCATATATCCTTCAATATGGCTTGCATTCACGTACATGGGCATTCAAACTGGTCTCAAAAATGCAGGCATACCATTGTCTGAAAGGAGAGACGTATACAACAATGTTGCTCTAAAGCTGAATGTTGTACTTCAGTGGGGTTGGGCGGTGTTGGTGAGTCTAATCATAGCCGTCATGTCGACTTAGCCTATCTGACCTGGCACTTGTATTTTGCAGCCATTTCTTACCGATGGCATAACGATTTGGAGGGGGCTAATATTGTTTCCCCATCTCCGCAAGGGGTTTATTTTACCCATTATTCTTGATGTGGCTGGACTAGGTATGTCACATTCTGCCAGGTTAGAGTACATACTTCACCGACTCCAGTCTTGCAGCAATAATGGTTACTGAAATGGGATTTGGAACTCATAATCCTGATTTGGTTGTTTGGAGGAGTGGCAGAGTGGAATCGTTTATTGGGAAATTGGATGCTACTGGTGTCATACTGTCATTTGCAGCAAATGCGATTGCTACAGGTCTCATTGCTTTGGGCATCAAGTAAAGCACCATCCTCGCCATTTCTATTTACGCTAATCTTTTTTTCAGGTCGTACTGGCACTTCTTCGTCAAGGAGTTAAACCAGGAAGACCAAAGACAATTCCGTCTGTACAAGGTTCTTCGCCTTCTCGTCGAGTCCGGGTTTTGTTACTGTCTTCTACAGGTAGGCTATTTCATACCTCACACATGAGATTGCTGATAAAAGTTGGGATGGAATCAAACATAGATGATCGTCGTTGTGACTGAGTTTCTACCGGGACCCATGATTCTCAGTGCAGATGATGTAGCCACAGCTGTCTTTTCGAATGCATATATTATGATCTCTGTGAGGGAATCGTGATATAACCTTTTGCCGCCATACTGACATCTCTCCATATTCTGACTCAGGCAATGTATCCCTCTCTCGTGGCACTCTTGATCAAACATCAAGGCAACTTCGTAGAAACGTACTCGTACCATTATGGGCAACAAGGGACCGGCGCTGAAAACGCATGGTTGAAGTTAGGCTTTTGTTATAGCCATTACATTCTCCTATCCTAATAATTTCAACGATCGCTAGATATCACTTATTTAATCTTATTTTGAGCTCTCCTTCTATACAAGATCCTCTTGTCAGAGTGGCGACCCGCTGGAGTGCCCGCTTGAGCGTTTTTCCACAATACAGACTTGCCACTTCTATGCCTCGTCAACAGCGCTACGAGTATAGAATACAGAGCCCTAAAATATGACAAAATAATGTATGATTCAATAGCATAGATACGGAAGTCCACCCACCAAATCCGTCAAATACAAACCTTGCGAGCACACGGCGCTTCAGAACTACCCAGCTCGAACACATCCTGAGCGATGGAAATTCAGCAACGTTTATAATAAGTTACATTATTAAAGCTCATTTTATAGCAGATCAGCCATATTTTAAGCAGCATACAGTCTACAAACACTGTCCTGGCAAGTAGGGGGGGAGGACTTTATAACCTGGTTGTCCCGATCCACTGTGCGGCAAGGATTTTCCAACACAGACTGAGGCGACACAGCTGAGATAGGTCGAGCGGGTGCTGGAGGATCTTGATTATTGTCGAAGTAGCCCTTTTCCAGGTGCAGGACACATCTAGTGACGCTGCAAACCTGTCCTCCAAGTCAATTGGCTGCAAGCGTCGTTGCTGCCAAATAGTCCTAAGAAGCTCCGGACCTAAAGAACAGAAAATTTAAGGCCATAATATGTTGAAAGGTCATGCAGCTTGCTGTATTATAATGTCCGAATGGATGACCGTCAACACTCAAAGCCCGGCAATACTGTCTAACCCACAGCGACGGCAAACGAACCGATCCACAGCCCCACCGTCATGACGTATCTGTAAAGATATATCTGCCTTGAGCTTTAACGGATAATAAGGTAGCGACGTTCCAATGTCGTTAAAACAAGCGGACTGTGACTCTTTAGATGAGCTCATTGCTTAAGCTGGTGTATGTGCGTCTTGATCCCTAATCATGTCGAGTCTGGCTTATAAGATACATATGTATCCTGTTGGTTTCTCTGAGAGCAGAAGCGGGCACACTGTGAATGTAGAATACCCTGATTGGAGAATGGATAACGCTCACACGTCCAGCTGAAAGTAAGCAACGTGGTGGATGGGGAGAACTTGTACTGCTTGACAACCTATGTTGATGATTTTAGACATGATTTTAGATTGCCTGTCACATACGTAGAGGAGCGAGTGCTGTATAACAAGTGCTAGTGAAGATACAAGCGTGGGAGGATGCAGGCTACCTATCCGAACAGGTGACGTCAACTCTCACAGTGATGTGGTCGCACCCACGGCAGGGTTTCAGCTTCTACAACAGTTTACCTTGTACAATCAACCCCCTTCATCGTTTCTAAGGACTGACGTGGCGTCAACCAAAGATACGTCTTACGGAAACTCAACCATTGTTGAAAAGATTGGCATTATGGATGCGTAAATTCATTCTTCACTGTAGATCAAAATTCACTTTGGCTTCCCGCAGCGTCTGTACTGGCTTGGACCCTCCTCATATCGCCCTTTGACCCTGCAAATAAACACAAAAGTTGGAAGAGAGTTCTCACCGATAAGGTGTTCCACCACACGACTAGGTGACTCAACATGATACAGCTGCAATGGGTGTCAGGAGACCTACAGGACGCGTATGAAGTCTCTATCAAGGCAAAGGAGTATCCTATCATCATCGATGAGCTGCAAGATGACGCACGCCTTCTGTGGTCTGGCGAGCGGCGCACAGATCGGGTGATTCTTTATCTACGTGTCTACTCACTTGCACCTCTCGAATTCAATTTGTTCTCTGCCAGGAGGTGCTCCCGATGGCGAATACCGTTCCAGACTTTTGGGAATACATCCTCAATGAGCTCAAAGCGAACCACAAGGACTCCGGTTTTATTTTCCTGCAGTACTGTACGCTTGTGAACTCAATGTCTTCTGGAAATTTCCAGCTAAGCTACCTGAAATCGCGCTCATGCCTACTGGGAGCTTCCCAGTACAGCTTAATCAAGGCATTCTCGCAATTCATCACCTCTTGTCTATCGGTGTTGAACCACAGAACATCCAGATCACTGGTGAATCTGCACGCGTGAAACTTGCTCCCATACCCGAAGTACCCCGTCTCTCAATCTCTGCGCCCTTTGCGGGTGCCTGCTTGGTCTCGCCCTGGGGCTCGCTTGTGAGCGAGACACCCGTTAGCAAAGAATGGATCTCTTACTTTGGCAACATCATTCTCGTCGGCATCCCTGAAGAACGCCGCCCATACCTTGAAGCAGTCCGAGCTCCCAAAACCTGGTTTGAAGATCTCGATAAAGCCGTTGACCGCGTGCCTATGTACTGTATTCAGTCTACAACCGTGCGGAATGTGAGAAATTGAGTGTAAACTAGTTTGTAATCATACCAGCTCTATCCACTGCTTCGAAGCGCCAAGCTTCGCGGCTACTGAGGGAGCCCAAGGCGATTCCGGAATACTGCTATCGATGAACTAGGGAAGAGGATGTTCGACCTAGCTCTGCGACTCGCGCCTGGCGCCATATTATAATCTAAAAACGCGTTAGGTAGGCAGGGAAGGGGTCAACACTGTAGTTGAGTCGGGGTAAAAACATTGGTACATTCGCTCCCCGCCCGCTGGTTGGATGTGGGGGAGAAGGAAAGTGGATTGTGGATTGGATTGAGAGCATTAACAGGGTTGAAAGGAAGGAAGTAGACGATATGAAGAACCGATGTGACAGCAGACGCCTCAAATGTGAGATGAGCTGTTTTCCGTGGCCCGAATATAGTTAAACCCCCCTTTTTCTGCACAGAATATGGTTATGATCCAGGAGAAAGATTGGAATGGCAACTTGAGTCCAATGGAAAACGGACAATGCTGTAAGATGGAGCGGCCCCAACGTAAACTTTACCTACGTCGAGTCCAAACCATATTTGTTCGGACAATAAAGATGCACTACATAATTTAAACTCTCGAGTGGCAAGTCAACATCGAACTATAAACTATTAAGCTGAAACCTCTCAACTCATCCTTACTTCTGCTGGGGTTCGCGAGCTATAACTCCTTTTATCGCACCTAAACATTTTGTTTGGAATGAAAGTGCATTGTTACCGGCCACGATCTGATTGCAGTTTTTTTAGATGCTCCTCAAGCTTCGATAATATGTTTGAGCTTTGCATTTCTGCCACCCGCTCCTGGAGCTGCTGTAATGGAATGAGGGACTCACTCAATCGCTCAAGTTCGGCCATGCTATCCTCGTACCCGACCAACTGGCCACGAGGCGGACAGGTTGTATTTTCGGCCAGCTTTTTCAATGCAGTAAGCGTATTCTCCACTTCCTCAGCTAAAGCCTTGTACTTGTCAATTTCGCATGTGACCCACCGTTCGCGAGGCCGACAGTGTTGATCGAGCTTCAGTAGAATCTCGAGCTCCCATTTGATTCCTTTAATTTTTGCCCCCATCTCTTGGAATTGGGGCTCCACATTCCGCAAGATGCCATCCATCTGTACAGATAATGCTCCTACTGCGAGTGGGAGCAGTCTATTCATTGCATGTCCCAACCGGAGTTTCTGATTAGGGATTTCGGCAGCTAAATTACTCCACTTGTTTCTCAAGGCGTGATTTCCTACAGTATCCAGAGCTTCAGCGATTGTAGCTACTAGGAGACGATGGGACTTCCTCACCTTCGGTCTCAGCTTTAGTGTATAATTCGCTCACAGCGGTGTATACAGCAGACCACTTTGAAAGTAGATTTCCCACTTCGCTGAATAGCTCCACCGGATTAATGCTCCCTTCTCCAACTTTTTATCAATGTGAGCTATTGCTGTCCCGGAAACGCTGGCGTTTGCTTACAAGTCACTTCGTCTACACGGTAAGAAGCACCCCTACTCAAATTCATTAGATTCATCCAGTCGTGATCCTCCGTGAATTGCTTTATCGGGTCCACTACAGTATGTGGTCAAAATTTGTAGAGGGTGCAACAGAATAACATGATTCTACTCTAACTCGCAGTCCTTACAAAAAGTACATCACGATCATTTATTACGGACTACAGCGGGCCTCAACGAGCAACTCACTTGTAAGTTCCTTCCACCACGACCAACATAGACACTGATACTGCAATCTGCATGTTCATCGCTCGACCAACAATAGGCGTACGGATCACACCGTACCAGGGGTGCCCATCACCAGCCAACTACGTTGCATGGCTATCAATATTCATCGCTTCAATGAACGACTGCGTCTCCATAGCACTGGTTCTATACTTCACCAGGAATGTTACCAGTACGGGATACATGGCCTATGCCAGAGTTTTCAGACATGAGTATCACAGATACAGAAAGATCATGCTCCGCTCACAGAAACGAGCATATAGGCATCCTGAAAGATATAGTACATCACAGATTCCCAGCTCAAATGCGTTTTGAGCGAGAGAAATTCAATAATAACAACTAGGATCTACATTGGCGAATCTCAGTTCTATCGCTCGACAATGCATCATTTATCGCTTACTTGGAGCGCACAATATACCATTCCGGACCAGACAAGAATGAGGAGAACTTTATACAACCGAAAATGTTTCCGGTGTTCCTGGGCCAGCTGTGTTATGAGAATGCGCCTGTACGATCTGAGACAATAAAACCTGCATAAGACTAATATGAATGGGGTAGATGTTAGATACCACCTGATACCCAACCCAACCAGACCCGTAGCAACCATGTTTGCTCCCAATGATAACGTGATACCGACCACACCCAGCTTACCGCTCAAAGATCGTATGTCGGTACGAGAGAAACGATCACGAGTCAGGAAACCTGTTTCAGTGACCCGAGTTGCTGGATATTCCGAGTAGGTGAAGAAGTGTAAGGAGCAGATGGTGAACACGCGTACCTGTCCCAGCCACAGTCAAAAAGAGAGCTATGGCAAATCCCAGGCGGTGTTGGGAAAATAGTACGGTCCCTCTCCAAATCGTCATGATGTCTGCTAGGAGTGGCTACGACGTAAGGATACAGTGTTAGAGAGGTTATGCTACGATAAATGCAGTGGCTGGACTTACGAGCAGTAGCCAACTCCATTGATTCGCGATAAACAGTTTGGCGGAGAGGTCGTTATATGCAGCTGTCCTTTGAGATAGAGGCATGCTTGTATTATGGGTAATTGTTTGAATAACTAAATAACTCAACGCCACCGCTGTTGAGGTGTATACAGAAGCAGCAAAGAAAGCAAAGCCATAAATAATGAGAAGAATGCGCTTGGAGGAGCTTGAAGCGCTGCTGTGTCGCTTGCTACCAGAAATGAAAGCACTGCATATTAGACTGCAAACACACCCACATTGTTATAGAAGTTCCGACGAATATCGGCACTAAAAGTGTTACTTCACAGAGTGTTGGTCGGCTGCTCATAAGCGAAAGGAGGGAAAAAATATGCGCACCAGAAAGAAGCATTGTAGCTGTGGATCTCGCGAAAAGATTGAGAGTGGCTGCCCCCAAGTTTTTCAGAACTGCCCGTTCGTCCGGTGTCATGGTTGAGCGGAATATATGGGAGGCATGACAGCAGTCCACCTTTATATAAATTTCCATGTCCAGAATGCTGAGGTAGTCTCATCACCTTCGACGCGATCGCAACCATGTGAGCACAGCATCAGCGTTGATTATTTTAGTAAAAATTCATACTATCAGTGATCCTCGCCTCCGGACGAACCTAAAAATATGCAGTGATGGCTTCACAGCAACGAACAGTATTAGTGAGATTCTAGTCAACTAAGCGTCTCACAAGCCCCAAAATCCTGTATCTCCACCAATTCGTGGGGCCGCGTGGCTCCTCTGCCGAGCCCCGAACAGTCGATACAGCAAAATAATCAAGATCATCATTGTGTCCGACGCCCTCGCCTGTCCTCCCATGCTATCCCTCATGTTTTCTTTCCGCAACCAACGCATACGTCTTGGGGAACTAGGTGAGGTGGGGCCCTACGCCGGCGATCGATTACGATTTCCATGTAGTTCGGGAAGCTATGGTAGAAGAATTCCCTCTTGTTTCACCCTTTTTGTACTGACGGTCCAAAATACAAAGCACATCAATCGTGGGCAGCCTTGACCAATGGACCTAAAAGGTTTACCTAGCTCGTAATGATGGGGATTCCGAGAGCCAACTCGATGCCTTGAAGGTCCAACAGCAATCCCGCCTTTACTTTTGTAGGTATGAGCGTTCTATATGCATTTTTGTGAAAAGAAAAGCGCAGTAACGTAAAGCTTTGCCAGAACCACATCATTTTGCCGAGCTTCGCCATCGCTCAATAGCATTTTGTGCTTCGCGGTCAAAGTCCTCTTCTCCCAATGTGCATCAAGAGGAAAGGGCCTCAAACACCATCGCATTCTCTAATCTGTAAATTCCCCCAGCTGACTGGAATGATATGACTTTGTTCGCGTGTCGGAACTGTATATGATGATGGTGTTAAATTCTGGATTGAGTGGATGATTTCAATCGTGTAAGGTTCGGATGCAACCTAAAAAAACTAACAGGCTGTTGCAGAGAAGACGAGCGGCTCAAGGATTGACGGCAATGGCGAAGTGGGAGGGATTTGTTCAGGCAGCATCGATTGAATAAGCGTTTCACGCATTTTTAGACCCCAGCTCGGTGGAATTCCCCCAAGAACTTGATATTATCAAATATGTTGAGGCACCTTTGATCAGTTCAGCGATTGTACGCTGAGCAAATGGTGTGTTCGGGATATTGAGCCTCAGAACTGTAATGATTAGGCGAGAGGAGAACCTTTCGTATAGTGCACTCACATAAACACGGATACATACGCCATTTAGACACAAAAAGAGCCATCTGTAGAGAAAGATGATGTCCATCCCATCGATCATGCAAGAAATTCAACACGCTTGTATCTAGTGTTTATATAATCTATGCCCCCACCAAATTACCACGGGCTCCGAATCTGTACGAGCTCATTGACTCGACATGGTTCAGTATACGTCCTCCACCATTTTTCGGTTCTTCTAGCCGTATATTATATTCCTTCTGGGACAGACCTTGACACGTCATCTGGAAAGCTGAAAGTTCACTTATTCATTGTCGACACATTCTCTGATGACTCGGCATGGGTAATGCCATTAATTTTGGGTGCCTGTTGTTTCTATGTACTTCTGTCATGAACAGCTCGCCTACCCATCTGCTACGAGCTTCTGTGCGGCCAGTGTTTCGGAACAGGCATTCCTTGTCCCCCAATGCGTTCGCAGCTCCAAGAGCACCCGCCTATCCTTAATGCTGCGAAGGCAAAGAAAGTTTAAGAAACCCTTTCCAACTCGCCTCATCTTGAATACGACTTTCAGCAAATGCCCCACATGTCTCTATTGTATCTTCTTCTGAACCCTTGAGCCAAAACTTTAATCTCTAGCTTTCTTATGACGTTTTCTTCGACTTCAACACATCGTAAGGCATCTTTCGTTGTTTAACTAGACATCATATCTTTTTTGTTTTAACCTGGAATAACCCTAGCTCCCTCATAGGAAGCTCTACTTCATGTTCCCTAGGCAGAAGCAGAAGTCTCGGTGCGGCTCCTTCCAACTGTGACTCGTCTCATATGCACTGGGCTCATTGTCAGAGGAGGTGATGCTCAGTGTGCTTCAAATTCCTTTCGTCATTCCGAAGGGTGGAATTCTCAACGAGTTGTTGAGCCTCGTCGACGATGAGATTGACAGTTTGTGTACTGCTTATGCTGCTTCAAAGCGGTTCAATACTTGCTTAAACAACATTCCTAGCCAGCGAACCTTGGTTCGCATTTTGAGGACACGCTGAGACGAGGGCACCTATTTCTACCTGTTGACCCACAAACCAACAATCTCACTAATAGGTCATACGTTGTCACTCAGTCGACGCAATATCAATCAATTAGACATAGGTGAGCTCAAGTGACGCCCATATTTTCCTGAAGCAGACATTCACTCTACTTGAAATTTCGCCCAGCTGGGAACTCGCCCATGGGCATGTACAAATACCGACGGCCTCGCTATATAGCTAAGGCCATGTTTACTTCTAATACCAGTTTCCGTTTCATGACTCGAGCTCTCCTCGGGGATTTTTGGCCACACTGCCTCGATGGCACATACTAACTACCCCGGGATTCATATAACTAGAGCTCATCATATCAATTGTTATCTCGAGTCATAGGGTCTTTGCGGACGTGGACTATCTCGACTTGACTCTGGTAGAAGTGTCAGAGATACCTTATAGTTTAGAAAGAACTCACAGATAATTCAAGGGTCTATCGCGTAAATCAACTATTATTGGGTTATCGCTCAGCCGGTGCCTTTCTTTGCTAAAGCAAAACAGTGATACAACGTGATAAAAAGATCTTTTTATCTTTTTGTTCAACAACAGAGACGAATTCCACCGAATGAATTGAAAGAACAGTGGCATTTCTAGGGCGCTGCCAGAATAGTAAAACGCAACAACTATGAACAAAAAAGAAGCATAATTTTGATTACGGATTTTCAGAACGGTACGAATATGTTTCTACGAAACCGCTCTTACGCTTCATTAAGAGTGGCACAAGAGAGGGATACATCGCCTAAATCAGATGAACGGGATATATACAGCATCAGTACTGGAGTTAGAAGGTATATGATAACCTCCTCACAGAAATCATGATGTATGCATTCTGAAAGATGGACGCCGCCACATCCTTCCAGCTGAGAGTTATGGACGCTGGCAAGAGCTCAGTAATCATAACAATCACCTAGTTTGATTCCATTCTTATTGTCACTGGCCTATTTGTGTGTTACATGATATACAACGTACCTGTAGAGGACAATAAGCAAGCCCGGACTCGACAAGAAGGCGAAGAACCTTGTAGAGACGGAACTGTCTTTGCTCCTCTTGTTGAAGCTGTGTGATAAAAAAGTGCCTGTATGACCTGCAGAAAAAGAATCGATATGGAACAAAATGACTGAGCTAGATTTTTACTCACCAGACACCATATGCGATTAAGCTTGTGGCAACCACGTTTGCTACCAATGACAATATGACACCCGCAGTGTCTAATCTCCCGATGAAAGTATCCAATCTACTACTCTTCCAAAGAATCACATCTGGATCACGAGTACCTAGCCCGACTTCAGTCATCATTATTCCTGAAAGATCGAGGTAGATTATATTAGTATTCTGACCCAGCAGGTTGCAACATACCTAGTCCAATCATGTCCAAAAAAATGGCCGAGATAAATCCCTTACGGAGATGGGGGAATAACACTGCCCCCCGCCAGATTGTTATACCATCAGTGAGAAAGGGCTGCACGAAACAAATGCGACGTCACCAAATAGGTTACCACAGAATAAAGTCTGTCTGCTAGACGCACTAGTACTGCCCACCCCCACTGAACTACAATATTCAGCTTGACGGCGAAGTAGTTGTACGCGACTCTCCTTTGGGTCAATTCCATGCTTTGATTGTTAAGACCAATTTGAATGCATAAGTACGACGTTGCCAGGAATGATGAAATGTATGTGCAAGCAACAAGAAAGCCTAAGATGGACGCCAAGAGGACTATCCATCTAGAGGTTGTAAGACTTTGCTTTCTGTCAGAAAAACATTAGCGTCGCATATGTTGGTGTGGAAGAACGCACATTGTGCAATAAGCGGCAATTGAAAACAGCGCAACCATAATCCCTCAAGAAGTTGAATCAGCCCTCGAAAGCAAGATATTGATGACTATTTTCACACCAAAAAGTAACATGGGGGTAATTGTGTCAACGAAGTTACTGAGAATAATCATTCCCAGACGTTGAAGAAGTTCTCGTTCAGGTGGCGTCATGGCTCGGATCGATACTGGAGTCTCGTTAAATGTCTACCCTTAAATACCTACCGGCATCTCAAACAGCAATCTCTTCGGGGTAGACTAAACCAAAATTTGATCGTTTGTAGCGCTGTTTCTAAAAGCAGAGGCACAGAAGCTATGATCGAAGTGTGACTAGATGGTGTTTCAGATGTTTAAATAGACACCATGACACCTTCGATCACAAACTATGGAAAACTCAAAAGTCTCTGCATTGACGTTTGCTGCAACTAGCTGAACAGTTTGTGACTCGGGCCCTATCAAAAAAGTGAGATTGAATGCTTTCTGCACGTTTTATTCAGCAAGTTGAGTGAGAAGATCGTGGCGAGTTCTCGTACCAGGCGTCGTCTCAAGAAAAGAATTTTTGTGACAAACCGCAGCATCAGAGTCTGTTTATGAGAGAATCGCAAGTAGTCTCTACCCCATTTGCTCGCAGTCATTTTGGGTGCGTTGAAGTAATGAATGCTAAGGACCCAACTTGTTCGGATCATACTACAATCAGACCAGATATCTTCTCACCAAGTGTCGCAGGAGAATTGCTTCCAAAAAAAGCGTACAGTGCCTTTCTTGAATGATGGTTGATCATGGTAAAACTTACAATAGCTTTTTTGATTTTTTTGTCATTGTCGATCTTCTCTCGCAAAAGCGACATCCCCTATAAGGTGAGACTGAATTTTGTCACCTCACATAAGCACGACCTCGTTATTATTGAACATCAAGCCCCGGATTGGGCATTATGGCTGATCTCATGACGTTCGCACTGTCCAGTATTCTGACTGATT
>JABCKL010008502.1:7987-18319 GCA_018851305.1 Calocybe cyanea
AGGACTTGAGTCAATGATAGCGTAACTGCAGTTGAGTTCTGTGTTTCGATCATCTGAGACGACGGCCCGACGCGGTTAAGAAAATGAAATTCGAAGACGCCTCACAATCATGATTTCCAATTAATAAGACACTGGTTTTTCGTTTCGATGAACTTTCAGTTCGAATACCATTCCTTTCAAGGAGCGTGCGCTCCCGGTCAGACGAGTAAAGTCACGATGTTCCGAGCGAGCAGCTGGGACCCATAGCGCAAAACATTGAACAAACATCTGACGCGTCATCGCGTCGTCCGAGATCTCCCGGTATCCTCTTACGTTCGTGAAGTGTGTAAGTCACCTTGTTTAAAAGTATCTTCCGGGAAGGGCTAAGTAAACCTTATTAGTTCATCTATGGGGAATGCACTAATTGAACGTACCAACGGCAACCACCATAAATCAGGAGTCCGAATGAACGTCTTTGAACTGACCTAGTCTCCTATGCGTCTACCAAGGCAGTATAACCTCTTTTTAGAGCCTGTGCCCGACTCTGCCTGCTCGTCACACTCGAATTGGTTGTGCGCCTTTTGCAAAACCTTTCTACTCGGTGACCATGGCGTAGCTACGGTAGAAAATTTGATGAAACTCGGATACCAAGGGACTCTTGTGAGGTCTTGTAGCTGCTCCGGGCACTCTAACAGAGCAATCCCTCGTGGCTCAAATGCTGTGCAGCTTGGCGATACCTTACTTTTGCTCCAGTGGTGTGATCATAGGGGCTTGTTCTTTTCTGCCTGTTGGCTTATTACATGCTATATATGTCTGAATACCCTCACGGGACATACATAACGTGCACCGTTCATTGTTTTTTCTTTCATTTGTTCAAATACTGACAATTTCGTTGTTGTCCTTGTTTTGCGCATGTTGTACCTCCACTCTGAGTTATTTGGGCACCTATCTACTTACCTACTGGACACTATCCGATTGTCGGCAGAAGGTAAAACGAAAATCAGATCGAAACGGCTGGCGAATTGCTAAAGGTTTACGATTGTTGACGCATGCTTGAATTGGAGGCTGTTATTGCGTTATTTAAGTAGTAGCAATAAGTGCGACCCTTGTGGCCAACTTTGCTTAGCATGTCTAACAAGCGACCCTGTCGATTTTTCAACACTCCTGGTGGGTGCCGTCTTGGTGCCCAATGCAAATATTCGCACTCTACTGCCAGCGCATCCTCTTCTGCGAGGGTGAGCAGCCCTGTCCCAAGTTTGGCCACGCGTCCGCCTCGTGGCTCGAGCTCAGACAGTGTTTCCACACCTCCAGTCCCGAAGGGTGCCTGTCAGTTTTTTTGGAAGACTGGGCACTGCAAACTCGAGTTTCAGTGTCGTTACCGTCATACTCAACATCAGCCCAATTATCATTCAGGTGATTCCTCCCCAATACTCCAATTGACGCCAAATGTCTCTGCTTTAAAAGCATCCATCGCTCCATTTCTTACAGAGCAAGGCCTTGCAAAAATCACTGGACCAGCGACGGACGGCTTTTTTGGCGAGGAGAGCGCCACCTCTCTGTCTCCATCCGAGGCTCACTTACGTCTTCGTCGTTTTCTATCTGAAAAATATCAATTCAGACATGTCTTTGATGTCTACGCCTTTGTATCCATCCTGGCTAGTGCCAACACTAGCAATAAATCTTGGGTAGGTTCTCTCTTTGATAACTATCAACATTGAAGAAGAAATTAATGATCATACAGACCCAAGAAGAAGGACAGGTCTGTTCACTCATGATCTATTGTCTGATTTTGATGCCAAGTTATCTCGACAGCTTCTCCTCACAACCATGACATCGGTGGGTTTGATAGGTGGCTAGCATGCTATCGCTGACCGTATCATAGGCGAATGGAAGCAAAAGGCTAATTGAGGTCATCAACTGGCCAGACATATCCATGAGGCCGGGATCGAACAAGCAAGCACTTTCTTTTCAAAGAGGTATTTTGCCAATTCTCCGCGTAAGTCTATACAGTTCCCATCAAAAGTTAGGCGACTTTGATCAGGCAAATACTACCCAAATGTCGCCTGACTTCTGACGGGCACTGTGCTTGCTCGCTAACGATACGTTTATAGTATACCTCTTCCGAATTTGTCGTAAAAAGCATTCTTGTTACACACGCAAAGTGAGCCTTCACACAAATTGTCTAATCCCAACTAATCTCTCTCGTTTCCAAGTCAACTCTATACGATTATGCTTCAAAATCTCGCAAAGCTTACTCAATGTATTGAGCATTGCATCGATCAAGCCATGCAACTGCATTCCTTTGCAGATTCAGGACAGCCAAATGCAGGAGCTCCGATTGACATACAGGTCTTTGCGGCTGTTGCAGGATTCCTCAACGAGTGCGATTTTCATCATGGTCTTTGCATCGATCTAATCATCTGCCTGTCAGAGTCATGGTTCGATTCAAAAATGCGGTACACGAGTATCAAGAGCTTTCCCCTCTCACGAAGAAGCTAAGCCAGTGGTTCTCTGATTGGTCTGCTGGCGTAAAAGCAAACCCGCCCATCTTCAGAGACCCGCTTGGATCTCACACAGAAAATTCTAAGGGAGTCCGTGATCTCCTGATAGGTTCCGTTTCAGACAAGATCTCACGTCTTACTGCGATTGTTGAGAGAGAAGAACGCAGACGAGAGGAAAGTGCGCTGGCTCTGCAGGAGAGGGCGCGAAAGTCAACTTCTGGACCTAAGAGCAACGAGGCACTTGTTGCTGCTCTCCACAAAGAATTCGACGGGCCCGGAAATATGAGTTCTAATGGGCCCCGGCATGACAATGACCATGAAGATGTCTATGAGATTCGTATTGCGCCTACCCATCAGGAACTACTCTGCCGTGACCCTCCATTTCTGCCTGCGAACTTCTTTGACGCCCCCCATCATCAGCCTGCTGACAGTATGCAGCGTCTGCTCGATATACAGTTCCGACTTCTTCGAGAGGAGTTGACGTAAGTAATATTGCAATGACTTGTTGGATTTTTTGTTAACACTATGTATCCCTAGAGCGCCTTTACGAAAAGCTGTTCAACTGGTGTATGACGATTTAAGATCTTCAGGGAAGACTCGACTTCAAGCTCTGATAGACAAGCGAGGCGGAAAATATCATGGAGTTTCAGACTCCTCTGAGTCAATCATGTTCAACGTGTACACTAACGTTAAGTTCCTCGGCTTGAATCCTGGCTGGAAAGGCATGTCAACCAGCCTCCTCGTCGACTCGCCTCCGGGAAAAGCGAGATCCGACAAGTCACGTATCAGGCTCTCATTTTGGGAAACAATGGGAGGGAAACGACTTATGACGGGCGGCCTCATCGCATTAGTGTGGGCAGCGCCAACTGGTATCTCAATTCATTTAGGAACAATCTCAAGCTCCTTTCGTGATCAGGATGTGCGAAATTTTGTATATCAAAGTCAAGATCGTCTCAAGCTTCAAATCACTTTTTTCGATCCGGACGTTGAGCTTCGCGTGCTCCAATCATTACGCGACGAATCCAAGGTTCAGGACGGAGATGTCAAAATTCTTGTAGAATCGCCCGTGATGTTTGAGGCCATCCGGCCTTTTCTCCAAGCTTTAAAGGCAGAGCCGACCATGCTACCTTTCTCCAATTACCTCATACACACGGCCACTGGCTATCTGGAAACTTGCACGATTGACCCGCCGGCATATTCAAGATTCCCAAACGATTTTACCTTCCAGCTTTCCTCTCTGTTTTCGGAGGAATCAGGTGTTACAGATCTTCGTCTATGTTCAACAGACCCATCTTCCATCGACCATGCCAAGGAGGAGTTGAGGCGAAGTCGTTTAGACCCAAGCCAGGCCGATGCGGTGGTGGACGCTCTTACAAGGGAAGTGGCATTGATTCAAGGGTATGTACTTGTTCGAATTGTGTACGCGTTTAATCACATCTAACGCATCAATTCTAGACCTCCTGGGACAGGGAAGGTAAGCGTAAAAGCGTAATAGCATTTTGAATATTCAAAACAGCAATCAGAGTTTCACCGGTGTCGAGATTCTCCGAGTTCTCCGTCAAAACGACATTGGTCCAATTTTGATGATTGCGTTTACGAATCACGCACTGGATCATATGCTCACTTCCGTACTTGATGCTGGAATTAGCGATAGCATCGTTCGCCTTGGCCGTCAATCTAACGATGAACGCATCAAGAGATTCTCAATTGAAACGCTCGAGATGGCGCATAATGAATCACGCTTAAACAGGGCGTTCTCTGATCAGCGACGAGAGTTGAAGGACACTCAAAACCTGATCGCAACACTCATGAAGGATCTCATTGATACTGACGCTTCTTCATCGAGTAATCTTCTTATGGAGCATATTCAATTTGCTCACCCAGAACATCATGAGTATCTATCATCTCCTCCCGACGCGATCAGTAATGTCAAAGCTCTACTGTCTGATGAGGGCGAGCTTTCTTCGGACGCATGGAAGACGGTTGGGCGAGGAGGAAAGGCGCACGCTGTTGACGATTCTATTTATGCGTTCTGGAGAGAGGGGCGCGACATAGGTTTCCTGACTCAAGTGCTTAACGGCACATTGACTCCCTGGCAACCGCCATCTTCTGCCGAGAAAAATGCTACTGTAAAGGCTCAAAACATGTTCTCTGTGCTGCCTGTCGAGGACGCCGAAGCTAATAGCGATGACAGTGATTCCGATGAGGAATGGGCTGACGACGACTCTGATATGGAGGAGATATGGTGGCCCGCACCGTCCAATTCTGAGACCGACTCAGATCTGCCTCCTTCCTCAGGTTCGGAGCCTAGCATATCGGAACCAGCAGAATCAGACTTGGTAAAGCCGGTTAATACTCCTGAGGATGAGCCCGTGGACATCAAGGATGCACCAGGATTTTTTGCAGCTCTCGGCTATAACACTATGCCTTCATTTTCTTCTTCTGACCGGCCACTTGATGAGCTTTGTGAGGATGGAGAGAACGTCTGGGCTATGAGCTCCCATGAGCGTCAACGTCTTCATCAATTTTGGGTTCAAGAGCTCCAGCGTGATCGGGCTGAAACGCAGACTGCTGAGTTTGAGAGATTGAGGGAAGCACATGCCTCGAAACTCAGAGAGTGTAACGAAGGACGAGAAGAGGTATGTAAACATGCTGATTCGCAAGTGACATTTGTTCATGATGTTAAATGTGTAGGCAAGACGTAACGTCCTTGAGAGAGTGGATATCATTGGATGCACTACGACGGGTAAGTTCGACTTATTTGCGAGGTACCATGGCTAACGGCGTGGAGCCAGGCGCAGCGCAGTTGACTAACTTGCTGAAGGTTTAGTTTCCAGAAAGTATTCCTTCAGCTAGTTGACAAATCTTTTCAAGGCACTAAGTCCTCGCGTTCTGTTAGTGGAAGAAGCAGGACAGGTGATGGAGGCTCATATCCTTGGGAGCCTTGTACCGTCAATCGAACACCTCATCTTGATTGGGGATCCTCTTCAACTTCGCCCCACGCTCAATAACTTTGGTATGCGGCGAAGAATCTTTAGCAGTGATATTCTCACAACGTCTGAATAGCTTTGTCAATGGACAGCAAACGCGGAAGGGAGCTATATAGATTTGATATGTCGCTGATGGAGCGTCTCTCGTCCTCCGGTCTCGCTATGTCTCGCATCGACGTTCAGCGACGCATGCGTCCAACTATCTCAAGCCTCATAAGGTCTGCATCAATCAGCGATCCTGTTCGATATCTGCTCATAGACACAGAAACACACTGTACCCTCGCCTCGAAGATCATGAACTCGTCTCACAGTATCCTGACGTTCGCGGAATCGGGAAAAACGTGTTCTTCCTCCACCATACTCATCCTGAAAATGATGGCGGAGATGAAACCACTAGCAAGTTCAACACGTATGAGGCAAGCTAGTTGTTCGTTATAGCCTATCCTTTCTAACTTGAAGCAGGTTCAAATGATCCATGATCTGGTTCTTTATTTACTCCGGTATTGCATTCCATCGTGAAAAAACTCAGAACAGGTTTTGATTGGCGTTTAGGCAAGGCGCATACTCTGAGGAGGGTGATATTGTCGTCCTATGTGCGTACCTTGGGCAGCTGGCGAGATTAAGAGATGCCCTTGCCAGCGAAATTGCTGTTGTTATCGATGAGAAGGATCAAGCTGCTTTGGACGATGTGGATAGCGCGAGCGAGAACGAAGGAGAGCACTCGATTACCGTTGAGCGCGTGAATGTCACCAAAAGGGTAAGTCGTAGCTGGGATCTCCACTGAAGTCAACATTTAATCACTTTTTGGTAATATTAGGTCAGACTTCGCACTGTCGACAATTACCAGGGCGAAGAAGGACAGGTAAGATAAAATTAACCACGCTGTTGACTGACTCCCCGAATTTGCAGATCGTCATTCTTTCACTTGTTCGCAACTCGGGAGATCCAGAGGATGATGAAATGGATAAAGTCTACAAGCACTCAATTCGACCCACAATAGGGTTTCTGAAAGTCAGATTAGTTGTTTCTCACATCCGGCGTCCGTTGACAAGTTATTGTATTAGTCTCGAAATCGAACAAATGGTGAAATTCAACTAGCAACATTGGGATGACTGAAATATTGATGGACTGCTCTAGTCGCTTTATCTCGGGCCCGTCAGGGTC
Source organism: Calocybe cyanea (assembly GCA_018851305.1). Lineage (NCBI taxonomy): Eukaryota > Fungi > Basidiomycota > Agaricomycetes > Agaricales > Lyophyllaceae > Calocybe > Calocybe cyanea. The sequence goes on from JABCKL010008502.1 coordinate 14,622, forward strand.
TTTACATATTTGGAAACGCACAAAATCTGGCAACTCACAGCCCAATGTGGAGCTCCATCATCACTGAGCTAGAGGACGGCGATAACCTTGGGACCGCGTTACCAGTTGTTTGTTTCCGTCATCCTGCTGAAGTCGAATACATATCAGAACCAGGGCAACTGCTAAAAATAGCACCAGATGGTTTGTTCCAGCTTTCTATATCCCGGCATTTAACCTACAGACCCTTTTATAGGTGGTTGCTTGCGGTCCTGCGATTCTCGTCTACCATGCGGACATTTATGTCCCCATAAGGTAGTGTGATATGCTACTCTATGTTAAATCTTTCTCACCCAGAAAACACAGTGTCACTGTGATGACCCAAAGCATGTCTCAGTGGTATGCTATCAGCCCTGCCGTCGATTATGTCCGCAAAACCATCCATGCTCCAAGGTCTGCAGTGAGGACTGCGGACAATGCAACTTCCCAGTTTCGAATGTCCTCCTTCCCTGCGGCCACGTGAAGGAGTCTGTTCCTTGGTATGTTGCCATGTTACAGAATATCTGTACTGATCTAACATACTTCTCAGTTCGAGACTTGACACGCTGGATACTATATATTGCGACGTGCTAATCGAGAAGACATTGGTGCTCTGCGAACATCGAGCCATACTACCTTGTAGCCAGGACGAGTCGGTTTATAAATGTCTCGACCGATGCGCTAATGTTATGACATGCTGCACCAAGGAGTGTAATTCGAGGTGCTCGGACTGTCAAGCCATAAATGAGCTTGACTCCACTTCGAAACAGGTTCACAGGCGAAACCACGTTGCTCACGCATGTAATCAAGATCTACAATGTGGCCATCGTTGTCAGGACTCTTGTTCTGTCGCTCACGAGCATACCACAGAATGTAAAGGGGCGTGTCGGCAAATCTGTAAACATGCTCAGTGCAATCTTGCATGCCATATACCCTGTGTGCCATGTCGTGAACCGTGTACATGGTAAGTCAGCTTCTATTATTTTCTTGATTTGTCGTTCAAACCTTTTTAGGAATTGCCCTCATTACACCTGTCCTATCTCATGCGGCTCTGTTAGTTTATTGAGTTAGCTCACTCGCAGCAATTCTTAATCCATCTACAGATATGTGTGCGTCTGCCGTGTGATGAACCATGCGGGAAGACTCTGTCGTGTGGTCACAAATGTCCATCCGGTAGGCATTTTTGTCATTCCGTATCAATGGTCTTGAACACCCTAAGTCTATAGTTTGCGGAGAGGACTGCGACATCCAAGTTTGTCTAGACTGTCTGACGCCCGATCAGAAAACTACGGTCGCGGACTTCATCCTTTCGCGTACTCTGGAAGATCTTGACCCCGAATCAGGAAAACTGGATGAGATGATTATCACCAACGCTTGTCGACATGCATTCACTGTTGAAACGCTTGATGGAATCGCGGGGTTGAAAAACTTCTACACCTTCGATGAGATGCGCTCTCGTTGGACCGGGCTTCAAGCTCCTCAAGGGTTGGTAAAACCACCTCTCTGTCCAACTTGTCGCGCAACCATAACATCTCCACGTTACGGCCGGGTGACTAAACGGGCGGATCTTGACATCCTAGAACGGAATATTGCAGCTCAGATGTCTCGGTCCCTTCATCATCAACAGAATGTCCTTGCCTCCTTCGATAAGGCCCTGTTCACTACAACGATCAGCTCCTCAAACACCACAATACCATCTCCTTCCCAAACTCCCAACGTCAACAAGCTAATTCGCGCACGAAAAGCACTACTGAGCTACGAATCTGACTACCCATTTTCCGAACGGGACATCAATGCAACCAACAAGTCTCTCTTTCGTATCGACTCTAAGCTACTTAATATCTGGAAGAAGGTTGTTCAAAAGCTAACGATTGTGTATCGCGAGGTTGTTTTGACTGCAAACACTCGGTCTGCTCACCGCCAAGCATGGGAATCTGCCTTCTCCTTTCTATACGAGCGTGAAATAGACCTCGGAATCAGTGACCCGTCACAATGCCCTCTGGGCATGTCTATACGAGACCACGCACTCCGAATGGCCACCATGCAGGTTGGGCAGCCCAGACCACTTGCTGACAAGCGATTTGTAGTTGAAGCATTTTGGCTATCAGTCGAAATTCGTCTCACTATTGTCGATCTTGGTCACTCCTGGCTTCAGGAAATGTTTAAGAACAAACGGATCGGAGAATTTCATCGCAATCAGTTTGCCGTATACATCCAATTCCTTCTGCTTACTTGTCTGCGGGATGCTGAAAAGGCTTACAATATATCCCACAAATCTGGAGCACGACGACAAGCAGTAGCCTCCGAACTCTTGCGTATGAGAACAGATTTTGAATACTTCCGATTCAACTATTCTATGTGCAAGGAAACGGGCGCTATGAAGTATCGACGCGATCAATTGCTTGAAAAGGCAATCGAAAATGAGCTGAAGGCCCATCAGGAAGTCCGTGCTAGCGCTCGTAGCTACCTTCAACGCCCCGGCCTCGATCAGCAAGCCGAGCGCATCTGGATTGCCGAGAACTTTTCGAACAGGGCCAATCTCATTTTGGGAGAATGGGGTAAGATTATCGAGGCCATCAGGAGGGATACATTCTACGAGCAAGTATCCCTTGATGAGAAGAAAGAGATCATCAAAGCCTTTGAGTTTGGTAAGCTTTTTATCTGGGACAACAAGCAAGACATTCTCAAGGTTAACGGTTATCTAGCAACAACTGGTCATTTTTATAACTGCCCAAATGGGCATGTCTTTGTAATTGCAGACGTACGTTCTCGTTATCCATGCATAAGGCGTCAAAAGCTAACTTATCTAAAATTCCAGTGTGGTGGCGCCATGGAAGTAAGCAGATGCCCGGAGTGCAACGAGAACGTCGGCGGCTCAGACCACCGCCTTTTAGCCTCGAACTCCCATTCCGAGGAATTTGCAAGGCTCGCACAAGAGGTCGATCGTGCTGTGATAGTGCTGTAATTCGTGGTAGCCACCTCACTCCATTTTAGCAGGCATTACATTATGCTTGCCGATTTCTCACGATCTTCGATCATGTCCTAGCATATCTTTGAATCAAATACTATTTTCTGAAGCAATATGGCACCCTTCAGCCTTACGAACGCCAGATGATTAGAAAAATACGGCACATCACATGTCCCTGAGATCTCACAAAATTTGCGAGCAATTTCAGGATAGTAACGGTAGATTGTTTGCACGTTAGTGTCCGCCCTCAGGATGTGCCCCATTCTGGGCGTGGACCACAGATGAATACTATCTCATGCTCGATCATCAATTCATCAGAAACTGCATCCGCCTCAGTAAAAACACTCACACTCCACACACGGAGTCCCATATGAGCCAAGTTGTCGAGTACAAGTAGTGCCACTACAAGTTATTAGATCGATACTTTACATTTATGTTGCTTATTGCACAAATAATGTGAGGGCATGCTGGACGTGATTCAACTTGTCGTACAACTGATTAAAGTTCCTCCTTCTCGCGAACCCCCTCTGTATGATGAATCTCCTCTTCTACACGCTTCCTTTGCTCTATGACCTTGTCGTCTTCGTACACTGAAGAAGAGCAGCATATCAAACACTGCTAGTAGTACCAAAAATCAAATCTGCTTACAAAAGGCGAGTTCCTCCAGTGTGCGACCGTGTGTTTCCGGAAAGATGAAATACACAAACACGACTTC
>JABCKL010008503.1:0-20431 GCA_018851305.1 Calocybe cyanea
ACAAAAAGCTTTCTTAGTATACGACTATGTCCTGACTTTCGGCGACGAAGTCGAACGATTTTGGTCCCCAGCGACCTTGCGCCCTACGTTGGGTGTCACCCTCTTTTTCATGAATCGCTACGTGACGCTTTTTGGACACATACCTATTATGATGGAATACTTTTGGACTTTGCTATCACCTAATAAATCACAAGTTAAGTTTTCGTTTCGACACTTCATGCTTTTTGCACTCAATTTGACTTCTTGTAGATGTTAGTGTTCTTTTTTGGTCGTCCCGCCAGAGGCACGATCCTTTTCATCATCTTAGTTCAGCACTAATCAAATCCGCCCTTCCAACTCTGTCTGTTATTTCTGCGGACAGATGTCACAGTCTCCAGACGTATCACCAGTACTTTTCTATCTTTGTACAGATATGCATTGCAGGTGGGCGCTTTTCTTCTATTCCAATCTTATTGTTGGTTTCTAATGTCATTTATCTTCTTAATGCGCAAACGCGCACATCTTTTGTAGCGATGATGGTTGTACGCATGTATGCCATATACAAACGTAGCCTCAGAGTCCTATTTTTCCACATCGTGGTTTTAAGTGCTGCAATCATCCAAGGCTGTGTACGTTCTCCTGTCATTATTCGACACAATTCCCGGTCTTACTTTTCTATTCAGTGGGCTCTACTATCCGCTAAAGCGAAGGACAAAGAAATTGTGCAGCCCCAGTATCTGATTGAACGGGGATGCCCGGCCATGGTCTCCCTACCCATGTATGTTGGTTGCACCGAGCATATTAAACAGCGCTGATGACCCGGCCACCCGCGTACCAGGGCACAACGTGCGTATCTGAAATCAGCAACATTCTGAACGTAGTGCTTAACGTTATCTTGCGTTGTCAGGCTTTGGTGCCGCCTGGGCTGGTATGCTCGTGTTTGATATATCCGTTTTCTCTTTCACGGTGTACAAGGCGTTTACCTCGGTACGGGCTCATGGACCAGGTTTGCTTTCTCTACTACTACGAGACGGTCAGCTCCAAAATATACATTCAATCTCAGCTATACAACTTACCTGTCCTCTAGGGTCGATATATTTTGGGTGAGACCGTTGATCCTCTACACCTGCTTACATATCGAGAGCTGCTTTCTTCATGCGCTAAGGGTTATGCTCCTTTCAAACCTTGGCAATATCTTGACATTCTTTGTGTGTAATTTTCTTGCACTTTTCTTCTCTAACGCGATGTCCTGAACCTCTTGACTGACGTTACAGTATGGCAGCGTAAGTGATTTATTACCCACCCTTTCCCAGAGATGCACATCGATGAAATGACCGTCAGATCTTTACTAGGGGAGTTGCGACAACGCTTACGAATGCGTGCGTAAACTGTTTTCATCCTTGTCATTATCTTACTGCTTTCACTTATAATATAACTCATACAGGATCTCTTCCACCATGATGTCACGCTTAATCTTGAATCTCCGCAGCCCGCAGCTCACCGTAGGATCATATACTACCACCTTGCCCCCTCTCATCTTTGACAACCGAAACGCTTGTACCCTTTCCATAGTTGCAGATTCAGATTGAGCTTGCAGCCGTAGCAGGCTGGAGCAGCGCAATTTCAGAGAATAGAATGAAAATACGGATGAGGCTTGTTGAGTGACTTTTGAGGTCCTGCGACGGCGAGATGTCAATCGCCCAAAGCATGACTGTCATAAACGCAAGCAAAAAACGCTCCACGGTCCCGTTTGCATTGAAAACCACATTGCCTGCCGCTCCGGACAATTCGAATCCATACGTAACGGATTTATTTGGTGCACATGCTCAGTGGCCATCAATGATCACTTTACAGTAACACAAGAGTTGCCATCTGGACATGCGAACAATTCAAAAGACTGGACAACAGACATTGCAGCGGCTATTGCAAACGTATTGTCCAAACGCGCAAGCTGATAGAACTTGCAAAGCAGTGAGACAAGAATGATTCGCAACGGCCAGAAAAGTATTCGGTCTTTGTTGTATACAGCTTCTAACTCGAATCCGACGATCTGGGCTAGAGCGGAGTTGATAGAAAGAGAAGCTATCAAGCCGATTATTGAATTCTTGTTCGTCGCCTGGACGAGATGATAGAGTGTTGTGTGCTTGATCGTACCCCATATACGAGCCATGAGCTGAGGATCATGTTCACCATTTCATTGGTACCATGAAAATAAGAGACGGGGCCTCATCTGATATCCCCAGTAGCCTACTGCCAACAACAGTTATATTACCAGCATGTACATACACTGTGATGGCGCATGAGAGATGCAATGAGGTGCAAATCGAGGTTCAGGACATTGAAAAGACCCAGTTGAACTGTACGCCCTGTTCTTCAGTTGAATATTCAACATTGTGTCAAATTCTGAGCACATTTCTAGAACAGCTAGCTTCGGTCCCTAAAATTGTCAAAATGACCCGTCATTGCCTTCATACAGAAACCGTGTGGCATTTTTAGTGTATGAATTTGCTGTGTACGCCCGAACCAAATTACCGTTTTTTTTGTGCCTGATTTGCAGTTCAAGCTCAGCGATCACGTAATTACTTCCGTCGCTACGTTGTTTGATTTTGTCTTGACTCATTCCACTGCATAATCAGAATTTTATGGGTCCATTCAAGAATTTCTCCGCCTAATTTTCAAAATCTATCACACGAGCGATTCTGAGAGTCAATATAAATAGACTGAGTAGTAAGTGCTGCAGCCCAGTGTCACAGGCCTCGAGATGATTACCCCTAAATTTAACATCCGTGGGTGAAAGGTTATCGGAAGACGACCACTACAGTCTCAATTCGATCCGCTTTTCGCCCCTAGTTCACTCAAGCACTGCACCATCATGCTCGGAAGATCTCTAGAAGTTCAGAGTTTGTGCTATCAGCCGAACAGACCTGATGATGTTTCAAACAAAAAAAGCCTCCCCGTTATCAACTCACTACAACGGACTTACGCCTTCAGACCTCTTTAAGCACATTGGAGCGCTTTAGGTGAAGTGATCCATATTCAGCAATGTGACGCCTATGCGTCCCACATACTAGCTCTGTATTTCCAAGGTTGAAGGACCCTACTTGCTTTTCAGGCAGTGGCGAGTTCTAAACAGCCCAGCCAGGGGTTAAACTACATTGCCGGTACGGAAATAGGTAGTATCTCATGTCCGGTGCCCTGATTTCTGTCTTTTCTTGTGACAGATGATCTTGATTCCGTCTACGCTATCGACCCTCATCGACCATCTTACAAGAGTTTTAATAGACAGTACAAAAAGACTATCTCTATCTCCTGCTGCGGTAGTCAGTCTAGAGCGATAGCTATTGCCGAAATGCTCTCTATTATGCGACCTTCGAGCTATTGTCTACGTCACCATCACTTCCGCCAGCAGGTAAAAGGATCCGAAAGAATCGCATCAGCCAACATCCTGTTATAAGGTATTTATCTGATTCTCCTGACACTACTTCGGTCCTTCAATCGGATTCCGATGAATTATAATGCCGCTGAAGACTTTTGTTGCAGCATACTTTCCCTTTGATATTTAAGCCAATCCTTTTGATTTGTAGCCCTCCCTGTTTATACGCTTTATCTCAACAGAACCTCAGAAACGCAACTTACTGCTTCTTGTTTTTGTTTCAAACACGAAGGTTTGCCTGCGCGGGCATAAAGGTGAGTAGCGAGTGTGTGAGACACAGCTATACCCTTATCCAACGGCTCACGTCTTCCACAAACAGAACTCCAGCCTCCGCTTCCAAGACCATGAATTACATGCCACTGACTGTCAAGGATTCTGAGGATATGTATGCGCTTTTTTGCATCTCATCTTACCCATCGATGGACTGATTAATTTTGTTGTGTTTGGCAGCAATACGCACCACTACCTCAACCTTATCTCGTTTAGTGAGCTATCCTTTCTCTTTTCGAGCATTATGCGGTCTCTGTCTTCACTCAAGCCATCATTTCGCCATCCAATTGTGGTGATCCTTAGCTATGTGCTCTCAAGAATATTTTGAGATTTGCTTTCAACATCGCTACCTTTCATCCCAAAATACGCTTACTGACTTCCTTGTCCAACCTCTCAAAAGCTTTCTTAGTGTACGACTATGCCTTAACATTCAGCGACGAAGTTGAACGATTCTGGCCTTTGGTGACCTTGCGCCCTATGTGGGGAGTCACGCTCTTTTTTTTAAATCGTTATTTGACGCTGCTTGGACACATACCCGTGATGATGGAATACTTTTGGATGTCTCTGTCACCTGATAAACCTCGCGTTGAGTTGTTTTTCAGTCCATGCGTTCTAGCTTGTAAACTCAATTGAGGATTTTATAGATGTATGTTATCCCTCTGTGTAAAACTCAGCAACATTTTGATTTGCGAGTACTGAGCCGACCTCTTTATGTGCGGAAAGATGTCAAATCCTTCAAACGTATCATCAATATTTCACTGGCTTCATACAAAACTGGATCGGAGGTATGCGTCAATCTCTGCTTCGCCAAGCTATCTGCATTATACTGAGACGCAAGCATTCCTAAAGTAATGATGATTTTACGCTTGTTCGCCCTATACGAGCGTAGCCTCAGGGTGTTGACTTTCTACACCCTGATTCTAGCCGCTATAGCTGCTGTAACAGGTGTAAGCTCTCTCCGTTCTTTATCGGTTTCATTCTGACTCTCTTTTCATCTCAGTGGGATTTACTATCCGCTAAAGCACAAGATGCAAAACTTGGACAGCCCGAATATCTTATTGAACGAGGGTGCCCAGCCACAGTGTCCTTATTCATGTATGTTAATGGGTCACATGTGATGAGTGGTACAGTGCTGACAATCTAGCTCTGCGTACTAGGGGACAACGTGCGTGTTTGAAATTAATAACAGTAGTCTGAAAACAAATACTCATCGGTGTCCTGCGTGTTCCTAGGCCTCGGCGGCACTTGGGCAGGTATGCTGATATTTGATATATTGGTTTTTTCTGCTACAGTGTACAAGGCGTTTGTCAATGCCGACATGCGAGCTCATGGGCTGGGTTTATTTTCGCTTCTAATACGAGATGGTAAGCTCCAAATGACATGTTCTTTTTCGGGCAATAAAACTAACCCATCGTCTAGGCTCAATATATTTTGGGTAAGACCATTCATTTCTTAGTTAGACAATCTGTTTGCATGCTGATTCACCACTTTGCATGCACCAAGGGTTATGCTCTTTGCTTACCTTGGCAACGTGCTAACCTTCTTTGTGCGTAAATTCCTTGTGGTCTTCGACCGTGATCTCTGAAGCTCACGCTCATTTAACAGTATGGCAGCGTAAATGGCTTATCTATTCTTGTACAACAATTCTCATCAATTAGGCAACCCCCTAGGACTTCACTAGAGGAGTTGCAACGACTTTTACAAACGCGTGCGTAAATCTCTGCTGTTCCCTTTTTCACTCGTAAACTTTGATGTAGGATCTCTTCCACCATGATGTCTCGCTTGATGCTGAACCTCCGCGATCCCCGGCTCAGCGGGATATCGCACGCTACCACACTGCCCCCTCTCGTGTTTAACAACGGGACTTCCCGGGATCTTTCTAATTTTATGACTTCAGAAAGGGCTGTCAGAGATCGCCCGTCGCAAAATTTGAGTCGCCATTCTCAAGGATAATGGGGGCTGCACAGTGGAGACACGGGGTATTTATTATCGGCAAGGGTCATGCATGGACTGTAGTACAAGTAATCAGTGGTCGGCACCTCATACCATGGACATCGCTATGCGCTTCATACAAGCTTGCCCTTGCTGTCAGTATGACGAGTTAGCGCTCCGGCAATGGATGCGTTTAACACCATGCAGGCTGACTTCACCTCGTATCGGTAGGCATTGAAGTTCGAATTGGTTTCCTGCAGCCGTGGTATTTGTATTCGTGGATGAAGATTGTAGGAAGGCGGGCGTTGGGTGGCTCAAGGTCAATATGTCCAATCTCGCAACTCTGATCAATCAGTGATCTATCCCCTCATCACACATCTAGTAAGAACTTTAAAGGCTGTGACTCGGATAAAGCCTGATGGTGTTTCAAGTAACACAAGATTAGTAACGGAATCAGCCCAATGCCTTTGTGTCACAAAGCTCACCTTAGATAAAATGGAGTGCTTTGCATTGAATCGACCCATATCCGACATGCCGCCCGCATGATTTCCAATTTAAGCTCAGCAATCATGCAATTACTTCCTTATCTTGGTTGCTATGTTGTTTGTGTTGAAGGAACGATGCGCGAGGTAAAAATGAGACGGTGTGTATTGATTGGGGAGCAAACGAGCGAGGTTACCTAGAGCTAGTCTAGGAGTATTTATGCTACAATATTGAGGGCCAAGGGCCATTATTAAAGCTGTCTAACAAAAGGCTGGCCATGAAGTTATTTGACCACAAAATTTGACCAGGGCCATAAGGGCCAAATTCCAAAAGTTTAATAGGTTTGTTTTGATTTATTCCACTGTATAATCAGAATTATCTGAACTCATTCAAGAATTTCTCCACCTAATTTCCAAATTCCACTAGAAGAGTGATTCTGTGAGTTCATCTAGATGGGCTGAAAAGTAAGCACTGCAGCCCACAGGCCTCGAGGTAATTACCTCTAAATTTAGTATCTGTGGGTGAAGGTTATTGGAAGACGGCCACCACAATCTCAATTTGATAGTTCACCAAGGCACTGCTCCGTCACTCGTATGATCTTCAGAAGTTCCGAGGTTATGCCGTCAGAGCCGGGCAGACCTGATGATGTTTCAAACAAAAAAAGCCCCGTATCAACTCACTACAGCGGACTTACGCCCTCAAGACCTCCTTAAGCACATGAGAGCGCTTTAGGTGAGAGATTCATATCCAGCAAGGGGCACACTATGTATCCCGCACACCAGTTCCGTCTTACCACGGCACTACCTCAACCTTGTCTCGTTTAGTGAGCTATCCCTTCTCTTTCGAGCATTACAGGATGGGGTCTCTGTCTTCACTCAAGCCATCTCTTCGCGACCGGATCATGGCTATTCTTGACATGTGTTTCGGAGAATATGCCGTGTTTGCTTTTTATCTATCCAACCTTATTGCTGTGTCTCATCCCAAAATGTGCTTGATAACTTCCTTGCTCGGCCTCTCAATAGCTTTCTTAGTATACGATTACGCCCTAACATTCGGCGATGAAGTTGAACGATTCTGGTCTTTGGCAACCCTGCGTCCTAAGTGGGGAGTCACACTCTTTTTCCTAAATCGTTATTTGACGCTTCTTGGACACGTACCGGTTATGATGGAATACTTTTGGATGTCTCTGTCACCTGATAAACTTCACGTTAAGCTGTTTTCTTGCCCTTGCGTTATAGCTTGTAAACTCGTGTAGATGTTAGTCGCCCTTCTATACAAAAACTCAGCCACAGTTCAATTTCGTAGTGCTGGTCTAACCTCTTTGTGTGCGGACAGATGTCAAGCCCTTCAAACGTATCATCAGTATCTCTCTGGCTTCATACAAGTATGGGTGGTACAGTGCTGACAATCTGTCTCTGCGTACCAGGGGTCAACGTGCGTATCTGAACTTAATTAGAGTAGTTTGAAACCAAGTGCTCATCGGTGTCCTGCGTTCTCCTAGGCCTTGGCGGCACTTGGGCAGGTATGCTGATATTTGATATATTGGTTTTTTCTGCTACAGTGTACAAGGCGTTTGTCAATGCCGACATGCGAGCTCATGGGCTGGGTTTATTTTCGCTTCTAATACGAGATGGTAAGCTCCAAATGACATGTTCTTTTTGGGCAACAGAACTAATCCACCCTCTAGGTTCAATATATTTTGGGTAAGACTATTGATACACCTGCTTGCGTCCTGATTGACCACTTTGCACGCACCAGGGGTTATGCTCTTTTCTTACCTTGGCAACACGTTAACCTTCTTTGCGCGCAAATTCTTTGTAGTTTTCGACCGTAATGTCTGAAACTCTCGTGTACGTTCAACAGTATGGCAGTGTAAGCGGCTTATCTATTCTTTTACAACAATTCTCATCCATGAAGCAACTCTTTAGGACTTCACTAGAGGAGTTGCGACGACTTTTTCAAATGCGTGCGTAAATTGCTCCTGTTCCTTCCTTTTCATTTGTAAACTTTTGATGCAGGATCTCTTCCACCATGATGTCTCACTTGATGCTAAATCTCCGTGACCCGCGGCTCAGCGGTGCATCATACGCTACCACTCTGCCCCCTCTCGTCTTCAACAACGGGACTTCTCGTGGATTTTCTACTTTTGTGACTTCGGAAAGGGGTGGCATCAGGCGTGGTGTCAGAGATCGCCCCCCGCAGAATCTGAGTCGCCATTCTCAAGGATAAGGGGAACTGCACATCAGAGACATGGGTCATTGGCAAGGGTCATGCATGTACTATAGTACAAGTAATCAGTGGTTAGCATCTCAAAACATGGACATTGCTATGTGCTCCATACAGGCATGCACTTGTCAGTATACCGAATTACCGCTCCGGCAATGGACGCGCTCAACATCATGCAGGCTGACTTTATCTTGTTTCGGTAGACATTGGAGTTCGAACTGATTTCCTGCAACCGTGATATTCGTATTCGTGGATGAAGATCATAAGAAGACGGGCATTGGGTGGCCCAAGATCGATATGTTTGGTCTCCCAGCTCTGAATTAATCAACGGCCTATCCCCCCATCACACATCTAGTAAAAACTTTGGAGGCTGTGACTCGAATAAGCCTGATGATGTTTCAAGTAATAAATGATCTAGTAATGAAATTAGCCTCCGAGTCCCTAGATACAGTGGAGCGTTTTGCATTGAAGCGACCCATAAGTATAACCAACAATGTGACGCCACCGACACGTCATGTATCCCGCATGGACTTGAAACTCCCAGTGCTTTGGCTTCCAGAAGTCGTGGTATCATAACAGCGCTGTTCAAACGGAGCGTAATCTCCACTTCTCGCTTACATAACAGGCCAAACTCTTATTAAATCGCCAAGAATGAGACTACGTTAGCTCGGCAGAAGTCGTCTGATGTCTGATACGGTGATATCTGGTTTCTGATTTGACAAATAATCTTAAATCTGCCCGCATCATCGACTCATCAGCTTTCCTAGAATATCCTTGGATAACAGTAGACACTGATTCTCTCAAGTCTCTCACTCTGTTGCTGGTCATCTAGAGTGCTGGCATGCTGAAAATGACCTGCAAATTCGCCTCCGCTAGCAGGAAAGGCATCACATCAGTCACAATTCTACTTCTTAGTCTCCACATCATCAGAAAGGCGCGTCTTTAGCACTTTTAAAATAGAAGGTTCAAACAAAACAACGCCGCCGAAATTAAGCTTCTCCTGGCGCTTACACTCTTTTCAGTATTTAACTCTAGGTTCCCTGATTCACAGCTTGGATACTCGTAAACATCGTTTCTAATCTTCGACTTTGGGAGCGGAACGGGACTCGTACTACTTCTGACTTACGTTGCAAACTCAAAGATTGCCTCACGCACCCGTAGAAGTAAGTAACAAAGTTGCATAAGACGCAGTCAACAGCTCATGTCTTCCATGGATAAAACCCTTGCCTACACTTTCAGAACAATGGAATACACATCGCTGACCGCCAAGGATATGGAAGATCTGTATGCACCTTTTGCTCTCTCACTTTGTCATCTACGGACTACTTTTTCTTTTTATCATATTCAATAGGAATATACACTACTACCTCAACCTCGCGTCATTTGGTGAGCAAGCTTGATTTTTCCCTCAAATAATCACTGCATAAAACGCCTTTGCCTCTACCTGAGAGCCATCTCTCACAAGTAATCATGACAATCTTTGAGGTGTCTTCATAGCCGGGGCAAGGCTTCACTGCCACATACTTGATATCCTTGGTATCTTTCATCACAATAACATCTGCTAACTTTGTTTTTCGCCCCTAAAAAAGTTTTCTTAGTCTATGATTATGCTCTCACTTTCAGTGACGAAGTCGAAAGGTTCTGGCCCTCAGCGACCTCGCGCCCTACCTGGGGCGTTACACTTTTCTTCGTGAACCGTTATGCGACGCTCCTTGGCCACATACCCATCATGATGGAATACTTTTGGACCTTGCCGTCACCCAATAAATCACAAGTTGAGTCTTCTATTAATCAGCTGGCTGCTGCCCTTAACATGACTTGTGAAACTCATTCGGTTACTTATAGATGTGAATACTTTTTAGACTTTTTTTTGTCATCGTTTGCGTACCTGGCTGGGGGTATGATTCATTATCACATTTGATTTGCTTAGCACTAGTGAAATCTCTCCGATTTTCAACTTTCTTATTGATTCTTGCGGACAGATGTCGCATGCTTCAAACGTATCACCAGTATTTCTCTGTCTTTGTACAGATATGTGTTGCAGGTGGGCGCGCTTCTCCTGTCCCATTCTGATTCTTCGTTTCTAATTTTGTCATGTGCGTTTTTGATGCGCAAACATACACATACTTTTAGTGATGATGGTTGTACGCATGTGGGCCATATACGAGCGTAGCCGCAGAGTGTTATTTTTCTACATCATGATTTTATGCGCTGCAATCATTGAAGGCTGTGTAAGCTCTCCTGTTGTTACTCAATTCCGTTCCATATCTCATTTCTCACTCAGTGGGCTTTAACATCTGCTAAAGTGAAGGAAAAAGGTGTCGTGCAACCCGAATACCTGATTGAACGAGGATGTCCAGCCACGGTTTCCTTACTCATGTACGTTGGTCGCAGTCAACAAATTATACAGCACTGATGGGGCCGCGTGCGGTCAGGGGTCGACGTGCGTATCTGAAATGAATATCGTTCTGATATACTCGCTTGACTGTATCCTGCATTCCTTAGGCATTGGTGCCGCCTGGGCAGGTATGCTCGTATTTGACGTATCGGTTTTTATTGCCACGCTGTACAAGGCGTTTACCTCCATACGGGTTCATGGTTTACATTTACTTAATCTGCTACTACGGGACGGTCAGCTCCTAATTACACATTCTGCCTCCGCTATATAACTCACTCCTACTCTAGGATCGATATATTTTGGGTGAGACTGTTGGTTCCTCCGTCCACATACATATTGAAAGCTTCCCTTTCGTGCACCTAGCATCATGCTTTCTTCAAACCTTGGCAACATGCTGACATTCTTTGTGCGTAAATTTCCGGGACTTCCCTCTTCAAGGGTGATGTCTCAAACTTTTTGATCCATTCTCCAGTATGGTAGCGTTAGTGACTCACCCTTTCTTTTCTAAGGATTTTCACTGACAAGGCAGCTCATTAGGACTTCACTAGGGGAGTTGCAACGACTTTTACGAACGTGTACATAAATCGTGCTTGATCTTACCGTTTACGCTCATGATAATTTGATATAGGATTTCTTCCACCATGATGTCTCGGCTGATGCTGAATCTACGCGACCCACGGCTTAGAGGGGTATCATACACAATCACGCTGCCCACTATCACTTTTAGAAACGAGAACTCTCAAGCATTTCCTACGTTCATGACTTCAGAAGGGGGTATCAATGACCGTACTGGTCCAAGTCGTTTGCTGCAGAATCTATGTCACAACTGCGGAGGATGATGGAGACTTCAAAGCAATAAGTACTGTGGAACAAGTCTCTTTGTCTGTCATGGGGTATATACAGGGATCACGTAGTAAAAGCAATTGACGCTGGTTTCTCAGGATGTTAGTCCTCTCAAATGTCGCGGCGTGCTTTGTCCAAGGTATGCAGTACTTAGCGCTTCACCATCTGATGCGAGCGCCGAGCGAATGTCCGGACGGGAAAATGTTAATCCTTAGGTTTAAGATACAGGTTGACTTGTTATTGCAACAGCGCCTCGTATTAGATCTGGTTATCTACTTTATCTCGGCTCGCGCTGCCCAACATCCCGATCAAGGACAATACCTCGTTCATCTTCAACTACATCGCAAAGTCCTTATACCCAGCTGTTACCAGGTAATGAGAAGGAGCTGGATATACGATGCACGATGTGACTACCATATCGTATCTCATTCCTTACCTGGAATGCGTTCCCTTTTCCAGTTCTACCACACGGCCTGATATTGCTGAGCTTGTGAGTAGAATACCTAACTCAAACATGTCATGTTTTCGCAATGCCTTATGCAGGCGGGTGAAAGATATATGGCTGGACGTGACACTTTATTGTACAACTTGGGAGACAGGAACACGAAGAAAAATCTTTGACTGATAGATTGCAGAAAAACGAGAGGGAATGATGGAACAGAATGCAGGCCGAGGGTTGAAGAAAAACGTACGGTAAGCAAGTGGAATTGGTAGTAGAGGCAGGTAAACGGGTTCGCTATTGTGGCGACACGAATATGGTAGTGATAGCAAAAGCGGTAGCTACGGACGGTAGCAGTCCGTCCATTGAAGGCCATGGACGGCATGGGTAAAGTCAATGTAAGAACGAGCGGAGCGTGGTATAGCGAGGATGTTAGAGGCATCGGGCAGGAGTGCCACAGGTGGCACAAACATCAGGCGTACTTGACTGTCTGGAGACAGGAGCCATCCCGTGTGCTCGATAATTTCATCGTGGTGCTCGTGGTTTATCTCCCGAATGTACAGAGGCCCCCAGTGTTTGCTGTCTAGAGTGGATATGTCTGATTCCGTGAGGCCATCCAACTCCTTCAGCTTGTGGCCTGACGATACATCCCACACCCACACTGATTTGTCGGAAGATCCAGAGACAATGTGTCTGCCATCTGGCGAGAATGCGGCGGACCAGACACAATCTGTATGGCCATTTAGCTGCTTCAACTGGTCGCCTGTCAATGCGTCCCACACCCTCACTGATTTGTTAGAGCTAGAGACAATGTTCTTGCCATCCGGCGAAAATGCGACAGACAAGACCGAACCTGTGTGGCCATTCAACTCCATCAACTTATCGCCTGTGGATACATCCCACACCCGCACTGATCTGCCGAAAGAGCCGAATACAATGTGTTTGCCGTCTGGCGAATATGCAACGGACCAGACCAGATCTGTGTGGCCATTCAGCTGCTTCAACTCGTCGCCTGTCAATACATCCCACACCCGCACTGATTTGTCGGAAGAGCTAGAGACAATGTGGTCGCCATCCGGCGAAAATGCGACAGACCATACCGAATCTGTGTGGCCATCTAACTGCTTCAACTCGTCGCCTGTCGATGCATCCCACACCCGCAATGATTTATCGAGAGAGCCGGAGACAATGTGATCACCATCTGGTGAAAATGTGACGGACCAGACGAAATGTGTGTGACCATTCAACTGCTTCAACTCGTCACCTTTCGATGCATCCCACACCCGCACTGATTTATCGGAAGAGCCAGAGGCAATGAGTTTGCCATTCGGCGAAAACGCGACGGACCAGACCAGTTTTAGGTGGCCATTCAATTGCTTCAGCTCACCACCTGTCGGTGCATCCCACACCCGCACTGATGTGTCGGAAGAGCCGGAAACAATGTGTGTGCCATCCGGCGAAAGTGCAACAGACCATACCGAATCTGTGTGGCCGTCCAACTCCTTCAATTTATCGCCCGTCGATGCGTCCCACACCCGCAATGATTTGTCCTCCGAGCCAGAGATAATGTGTTTGCCATCCGACGAAAATGCGACGGATAAGACCCGATCTGTGTGGCCATTCAACTGCTTCATTTCGTCACCTATCAGTGCATCCCACACCCTCACTAATCCGTCGTCTGAGCCAGAGACAATGAGTTTGCCATCCCGTGAGATTGCGATTGCATGCACGTCACTGTCCATCTTAAGAGTCATCAGCAGTGTGCCACCCAATAACGCGCTGGTGAAGGCCGGTATTCTAGGGAAGTGTCTCTTCCAAGCTTGACAGAGGTCTGAGTTCCGTGGTCAGGTTGC
This sequence comes from Calocybe cyanea, assembly GCA_018851305.1. Taxonomy (NCBI): domain Eukaryota; kingdom Fungi; phylum Basidiomycota; class Agaricomycetes; order Agaricales; family Lyophyllaceae; genus Calocybe; species Calocybe cyanea. The sequence continues at coordinate 13,857 of JABCKL010008503.1, forward strand.
CAGTGCAGAGATGTAGAGGTGCGGGGTCGATGCTGAAGCGCCGCTCCCACTGAAATATAGCGCAAAAGACCCAGCTTCAGCAGGCTTCTCTGCTAACAGCAAGTTGTTCTGAAAGAGGGAATAAGTCAGTCATGAGTTATTCAGCATGCAAGACACCTCACCTGCAAATTCATTACCCACTCACTCGCAGCTCGCAGCATCAACTCACAGCGACCGCGTGAGTTTAGCAGGTTCGTAACTTCAATCCAAAACAGACCGTGAAGCTTGAGAAACTCAGCGAGGGTTTCAAGGACAGGGTCAGTCTGACTGTACAGCGTTGATGTGATGAGGCGAAGATGGTGATCTCAATTTCGGCAAGAATAGCTCATAACAGGATGGATATGTTGAATCTCATCTCATACGAGCTCTTGATATTCCCGATGTTAAATCGCAGGTTATTGTTCATGACCTGGAAGCATGAAGTCCTTAGACGGAGGTGGTGTCCCGCTTGATCACACCAGTAGCCTTTTGACCGGTCTTGTGTGAATATGAAGTCCACGAAAGACTTATGATACCATAGGACTTTACCATCTTCAACATAGAGAACGGCGTGAAGGCACGAGAGAAGTGTATCTGCAACGTCGATCATCTCAGAGGTGAAAAGGAGGTCGGCAACAACAGAAGTCGATGTCTGTTCTACTGGGTTGTGAGATAGAGTGATTGGAGCTAGCGAAGAGCTGCACTAGGAACTTCTTCTGGTCTGATTTGCCTTGAATTTCCAAGTGGTTTACGATGGTGACAGCGTAAATAAATAACCCCCCTGCCAGAGCTGCCAACTGTTCCACCTCCGCATTATTATTGAAATGAGGGCTGCGAGGTATAAGATACGTCGCAATATCAGCCTGGAGTTCCTGCTCTGTCACATCTTGCAGGCGACAGAGTTGCTTCTGCTCAAAGGACTCCACAAGAGTGACAATGCCCTGATCCTGCCGACTAGTGACAAAGGACTTGAGTCACTTCAGCCGGTTTTCGTTTGTCCTGATGATGTTGAGGAGGTCACGTAAAAACTCGGAACTACCTTTGTCATCGATTTCGTCGAGAGCATCGATGACAATTAGATAGCGTGGTGGTGATGATGACGGATCCGAACACCGAGTGGATTCCGATGCCTGCCAGGGTGCAAGAAGCAGGCCCTCAAACTGCCCCCTCACGTTTTGATTGACGGTTTCAAAGTTCCCAATATCACTCAACTTGTCGGCGAAAGCTTTGCATTTCAGAGCTAGGTGATGTACGATCGTACAGACGATGTATTTGGAGAGTCTTGTCTCCTCGAATTGTCGTGAGCAGAAAAGGTTTCCTCCCAAGATGATCGTGTCGGTAATATCTCCGACGAACTCGAAGCATCGTGCGATAGTATAGGCAATCGTACTTTTCCCCGGTCCCTGCCGGACCAAACAGCCAGCATAGGTTGGGGCTGTCCGGCGACGTGCTTTTGGCCCATGTGACGATGTCGTCCAATATACGGGTACGAGTTCCCGGCGTGCAAACCTCACGACTTAGCTGCCGCTCTGCTTCGCTCTCCAGGTAGTATTTGTGGTCGGTTATCTTGGCGGGTATGAGTCTCATCCAAAGGAGCTCCTGTTAGAATCATCAGCCTGAAAAACGGGCATGAGAGAGCGGTGACACACACCCTTAGATGGTTCTCTATTTCATATACACTCTTAAAAACCCTCAGTTGGATCGCAAGCTAATTTAAAAGAATTCAAACGATGGAGATGGATATAAGCTGGTTGTATATACCTCAAACTGGACTCTGGCCTCGCTGACACGCTCAAAGATATCTGCAATCCGCTGCTGTTCATCCTCGTGATCGAGAATTCGTCGTAAGGTAGCTAAGTCGTTCTAGTTCCTTCAGTTCATCACCCAAGATCCTATATCGCCATGAGCCCAGTCTTGTTTCAACAGAAAGAAACAACCATACTTTGTAATGTCGTTCCATTGCTGTTTTTACACATCGTTCGCTGGATTCCACTTATCCAATGCAGCCGCCACGGTTACCAACTGAGCTCCTGTCGACTCTATTCTCCGTTGGGCGGCATCTTGATTGTCGTCTACTACCTAGAATAATGTTCAGCCCATGGATCGGTACAATGAACCTCTTTGGCTTCAATGATTGCCGTGGCAAGACCGAGAGCCACCTTAGCCGGATTACTATCCACGACACGAGCCGCCTTTGTGACGACTGTCTGTAAAAACCTTCCTGTCAGCTTAAGGCTTTCCATCACAGTTGGTCCAGACTCTGGCGGAGCAACCTGTAAGTGAGTGATGGTTCCGATGGGCCTTTCAGCAACTCCCTTGGAAAATAGAATTCTGTGTAAGCATTGGGTTACGGGAAGATCCGAATCTCGATCTCACCATGATCTTGAACAGGAGAGGTGGATGTAATTGAGTGTTGCTGAGCCGAAAATTGACCCTGATCTATGTAGACTGTGATCAGTCTGACGATGGACACGGTCTGAAAGTCGTTCGCCTTGCACAGCTCGAGGAGTGGTAGGTACAGGCCGTTCGGATGATGTTGTGGGTGTTTGATGATCTGGAAATGATAATCTCGCGTGCGAGGCGATGACTCGAGGCGTCTTGAGAGTTTGCAACTGAGAGATGGAAGGCGCGGCCAGTCATTAAAGTATGACTATGACGTTTGTTATCGGCAGAAAATCGGTTTCATGCATCAGGCAATGTTTGGATCGTGACACGTGATGTGTGATCCATGAACCATGAGTCTTGAAAGTTGAGACTTAAATCTTGGATCTTGCCTAATGTAACTTGTCACCGAGACTGTCGTCTCCCTCAAGCTCGACCTCATATAACCCTAGGCCCCGCCTCAAATTTCGCCAGAAACTCAAACACTCCGTCACCGTATGCCGGGATGGATTCGGACAACAAAACACGACACGTACAACAGTGTAAATCGACACAGGCGCAGTAACGGTGCTGTGATACTTCTAAACTGTGCGAGGTGGGACGGAATGGCTCCAGCCAAATAATATGTACCGACGAGGTTATTAATAATCAGGTGATGTTTCAAAGCGGAGATGGATTTCTTTCCTGATATAAAATGGGACCCCAGTTCTTGCTTTGTACGAACGTTTTTGAGTTAGCTGGCCTGACTTTCTATTACCAAATTTCGCCCATGAAACACTATAATCTCATCCTCGCCGCTTTGAATGTCGGCGCTACATACGTCGCTGCGATACCTGTCCACTTGGAATCAGGGCGCACAAACACACCGGCTGTGACCGCAAACGAAAAATATGACCTAGTTGGCTCTCACAGTCTCTCACCCTCAATCCTCGCATGTGCCCAATGATGAGAATGACTTCACTGTAATGTAAAATTCTTATATCAACGACGATGCTATGTTGGGATCCAACGAACAGGGCCCTGAGGAGTCGACCGCAACGTGGGGCAACGCGGCATTGCAACATTCGAGCGCGACTTCTTCGCAGCCTATCAATACACCCGGCTTAAGCGAGATGATAGGCCCTTACAACATTGACAACCACCACGCAACAAGCTCGCATGAGCAAGCCATACACATCGTTCCGATGCATGGATGGAATTCGCCGCAGCGGCGCAAGTGCCATCACCATCATGCAATATCTCAAAGGCACCCGAGTCGGAGATGATGGAGGCTACTGGTGAGCGGTCGAAGGCGGATCTACAGTTATGCTAGCTTATTGAGGCTTGATCCCAACAAAAGCTTTGTGTATACTGTAACTGTTCATCATGAAAGTCATAAGAGTCCCATAAGTAAGGAGGAACGAAGCAGGCAAGGCTGGTATCGACTATGTGATACGTGTGTAACTATGGTGTAACCATGTACAGCCCCATGCAGGGCGCCAGATATAAGTCAGTCAAACCGTCGGAACAAACTTCATTTCATTCCATTCGAAACACTCAGCAGGCTCTGAGTGTACCATCCGCTTATTCGTCATGACACACTTTCATCTTATCCTCGTTACCTACCTCAGTGCTCTTGCTTACCATGCGGCTGCCGTGCCCGCTAGGCAATATTACCCTGTAAATCAATACGAGCAGACCGATGGTTCTGACTGGGCTTACCACTTGGAGGGTATTGGAGATTATGTCACCCGTTCGTTTTAAGTAGCTCTTTCAACTGATCCTCAATAAAACCTTTCTGGCAGAGTTGCAGTCGGGGACAGACGGCTCTGAATGGGATCGTCAATTGCCAAGTACGTCAATCGTTTATTTTTCATTTGATTTTCAGCAACATCTATCTAGATCTGGCAGAGTTGGAGTCACTCCAAAATTACCAGCAGGCACAATCCTCCAACTGGAATCCTCACTTGGCGAGTACGGGGGAATATTTCAACCGTTTGTTTTAAGTTGCTGTTTCAATTGGTTTTCAGTAACATCCATCTAGCAGAGTTGCAGCCCATGGAACCCCGTTACGCGGGAGCGTCACCAGCGCCTCAATTCCAACACCATCCGACGACGTCGCCGCAGTCCGCTTCCTACAAACCGGTGGAGTCCCACTCCTTGTTCGGAGGCAGCCAGCATCATTCCGAAAGGACGTCTAACCTACACCCCGCAAATGTTCACCAGTATCCGTTTTCTAGATCCATGACGGGAGGTGCAGGACCATCGAACATCAGGAGTGTCAACCGTGAGCCCTCTGCCGCATCGGCCAATGAGATGAGGCTCCTCGTGTCTAAGTCTCGAAATAAAGGTTTGGTTCAGTGCCCCGAATGTGGAACAAATTATAATGACGAACATCAAACAAATCGCCGCCCCATCAAATGCGAGACATGCAAGTATTGGGCTAGGTGCCCTGATTGCCGAGAAGTATTTCTCAACGAGACTGTGATGCGGCAACATCAGACATCCTTCCATCCCATCGAGTGCGAGAAATGCTCAGACCACAAAAGCGTATCAGAGGCAATATTGGAACAAGCTTCTCAACGACGTGGATTCGCGACAGTTATATGCCAGGAATGTGGTTATAGGGTAGCAATCGATGGTTCGGGCTCAGTCTACCGGTTTGTTTTTCTTGCAAGCTTGGGAGCAATGCTATATAGCCTTACGCAATTGGACAATCTAGCACTCCGAAGGAATGATAGAGTGAAGTCTTTGGGGGAGCAAATGGGAGCATTGCTCTTTGTCTCCACCACATCAGTTCCCCTTTGACTTGTACAAGTTGTCCTTCACTCATTAAAAATATAATAGAACTCTCTTTAAAAAAAACTTAATATGCTCCTTATTACTATCCACAACTCATGGAAAGGTGTTATGTTAATGCAAGGAACTTAAGAATAAAATGAAAATTTGTTCTGGAGCAACCCAGAGCAACATGGAGATGGCTGGAGTTTGTGTTGGAATAGCAAGCAGCACAAAGAGCGCTGCTCTATTATTGTATGTTTCCTTTTTTAACTACTTTATATTTTTGGTGCGTCCTGCATAGGGCTCAATGCACTTATTGTCTGCACACAGGCCTTCCTAAATGCCTGTCTTGTCTACTTTACATACATAGTTACTGTATCGCAGTTTGTCACACCTCAGTCATGTTCATTATCGTGCTGAGGTGAGTTAGTGTACCCTATGTGTTCTTATTCTATTGTACTTACAGAATACCTAGCTGTTATTGCTAGGTGATTAATATACATATTTGTGTTCATTATCATGCTGAGCTGTTATTGCTAGATTAACACTCTGGTACTCACCCAGTGGGTTCTGGACACTCTGATCATCCTGGAGACTGATGCCTCTGACTACGCACTTGCTGCAATCCTTTCAATCTGACTCCCTTCCTCTGAAATCCACCCTGTTGCTTTCCACTCTCAGATGTTCAACTCCATGGAACTCAACTATGATGTTCATGACAAAGAACTTCTGGCTATTTTTGAATCTTTCCAGATCTGGAGACACTATCTCAAAGGCTCTGGAACTCTGATTGACATCATAACAGATCACAAGAACCTTGAATATTTTTCAACCACCAAAATCCTTACATGTTGTCAAGCCAGATGGTCACAATACCTTTCTGCATTTAACCTCATCATCCAATTTTGTCCAGGCAAATTGAGTACTAAGCCTGATGCACTCACTAGATGATGGGACATCTATCTTAAAAGGGGGGATAGCAACTATTCCACAGTTAATCCACAGAACTTCCATCCAATATTCACCCGGCAGCAACTCTCCACTTCGCTCTGAGCCACAGAGCTACTCTTCCCTTCACTCTGAGCTACCATTCTCATGGATACAGAGCAACTCCATCTAGACATCCTTGCAGAACTCCACAACAATCCCTCCATTTCCCATCATTTCCCCACTCCATCTAAACCTTGCTGGTCCATCAATTCCACAGGCCTACTTCTCCTCAACAACTGGATCTACATACCTAACTCTGACTCACTCCAGCTCCGGATTGCATCAGGAAAATTTGAATATACCTTTTTGTACTTTTCATACTACTTTTCGGCAAAAAGTACAGAAAGTAAAAAAAGACATCTTTTTTACTTTTTACTTTGTTTGCAATGCACTCCCCACAAGTACATGCTACTGCTGCAAGTAGA
>JABCKL010008505.1:5388-20175 GCA_018851305.1 Calocybe cyanea
AATGAAGTAAACGGCTGAAACACTTGTCACAACCTTTCAGGACATTTTCCGTTTCCAATGCTAGAGGTAAAAGTTTACCGCCGTCTTGAACTACAACACCAATGAACGATTTGATCATGTCCCAGACGGAATCGCTTGGCTTCATATCTTTAGCTACTGTAGTCGTTGCTGTTTGTTTCACAAGAGCCAGTAAAGTCGTCAATTGAAAAGAAGATTTGGCACTGCGGGCGTCATTTAGGTGAGGCATGATTTGCTGTGCTAACTATAAGAATCGATGAGCATCCATTGTTGAGCTGTCATGAATGATGCACAAACCGAAATGCCAAAGTTAACAAGCTCGGCAGCAAAATTGCTCAAACCTTTCATCTGAAGGATAAGGTGTGCCTTGAGTGCAGTCGAATTTTCGATGAGCTCATCCACTCGTTTGATCAGCTTCCTGTAGCTGGTGGTCAGCGATATGAAACAGACAGAGAACTATTCCTTACTTGGACACGGGTTTCGCGCTTTTGCATAGATCTAAAAGGGCTTGCAAAGGATCGAAGAACTCCGTCTGAATATCGTAGCCACCCATCTCAAAGGTAACCTCTGTACCAACTATTAGGCATAACATCGGTCATTCTATGCCAAGCGCGTACCTTCTTCCTTGAGAATGGCCTCTACAGAGGTTTTGGCGAGGCCAATAGAGGCGGAGAACATGTCCAGATCATGATCGAATGAGAGCAAGTAGCCCAGCTCCCGTTCGCCAAGATCGTGCTCAAAGCCATCGAAATAGGTCTCTGCTAGATGGTCAAACTGGGCTTGGATCCTGTAAAGCTCGGCTGAGCAGTGATGGGATGCTGATCCACGAACACATACTTGACAATGTCACTAACGCATTCCATCTCGCGGAATTCGTCCCTGCGAAGGAGGTTGATGTGCATATCGATCCGCTTCTCCATGGGTGCGATCTCCGGGTAAATGCGACCAACGTTAAGGAAAGACTCCACATCGCAACGGCGCAGAATAGCTGCAAAGCGTTTACACAGTGTCGAAAGTCCAGATATTCGTGCTCTCATCTATGGTAAGCAAGTAAATATAGAGAAAGCATTCAGATGTTCGTAAACACACCTCACAAACGCCGACTAGAACCTCGGAGACGGATCCGTTGAGTGAATCAGGCAGGCCGTGTGCTTGTGCGACGATTGTGTTGATGAGGTCAGTTTTGCGTCCCATCCTTTGGAAGAAAAGGTAGCAGTTGGTAGCGTCTGTGTCCGATGCAACGTAGAGCTCTGGGAGGTACGGCTGCGAGGTGTGTTAGGACTGTTGGCTTTCTGAGACCCAGAGGAATTACCTGAACAATGCCCAGTAACTCCCTTGATTCCTTGGCTTCCAAGCCGTGAACTTCGAGATCAATTTGCTTAGCCTGGTTCTTGGCCGCTGAAGATTGCAACTTCATGTTCAATGACATCATTGCCGCTGTTTGTGAAGCAGCGGTTGCCGACTCATTCTGGGCAGTTTGAGTTTGCGTTCGGAGATCGTCGAGCTCACTAGGAATCTACTAAGACGGACCAATACAGTAACGGTTGCGGAAACTTACTGTTGTAATTGAAGCACAAGCTCTCTGAATTGGCTAATGGTATTTTCGAGGTCTTGGCAGGCTTCCTCCAGGGCATCAATTTTGCCTTGATGTTCGTGAATCTGCATGTCCTTCTTATCTGCAAGCAGGATGGATACCCAAAAAACCGCAAACATCACGGAAACGTACTGAGATCTTCGTTGAGTTGTTTCTCCGTTTCCACGTGGTTTTCTTCAAGCTCGTCGCTGAGCTCCTTCAGGGCTTCGAGATCTTCAATAGTGATTCGCATCTCTTCGATTTTCTAATCCAAGCTTGAGGTCAGCAGAGGCTCAGTTTCAGAGTCTAAAAAGGTAAACTGATTACCTCGCCAAGCACTAAATTGCGCTCCGTCAATTGTACTAGCATCTCTTCAGCGCCAAGAGCATCATCGAGTTGCAACTTTAGATCTTCGACTTGCACCTCGGCGTTGGACAGCTTGATGAGAGTAGACTCGTATTGAGCTGCGAAAAAGTAAGTCCACAATTCTTCTAGAGACATGCTATTACATACATTGCACCTCCTCGACGCCAACCATATCCTTCTCCATCTCTGCTATGCGCCTTCGCTGGTCTTGATCTGTTTCTTGAGTCATGTCACGTAGCCTATGTTATTGTGTTCCAGTCATCTTAAAGTCGAGATTATAGTCAACGCCAACACACTTCATAAGAGCTTCCTTGAGCCGTTCATTCTGTTTCTCCAGCTGGATGTATGCCAGGCTATCTTTCCCAGAAGCTCCGTCGCCAGTAGCTAAAAGAGGTAGCGAGAAAGTAAGCGAAGATTTTTAAGCTAGTATGATGCATTTACTTGTGCCCTCTCTAACAGCTTCGACCTCTACCTCAAGGACGGCCAACTTCTCTTTGACTTCCTCCAACTCGGATTCGGCGATCTCTGCGCGCTCTTCAGCGACCTCCTTATCCAACATGACCATTTCCAGCTGCTCTTGAGCATCGAGCAATCGCGTCTCTGTTAGCTGGGATAGCTGCTGAATATCAGCAAGTTCACGCCTAGCAGCGGTGAGCTCGGCTTGCTGCGACATGAGCTTCGACTGTAGCTTCACCCGAAGTGTAACGGACGATTTAGCTTCTGAAATATCTGCCTCAAGTTTTTGGATATGACGAGAGTCTTCAGTCCGTTTTCCTTCCAGTACACGTATCTTAGCACGTAATTCCTGGAGTTCATGGTCATCTTGTACTTGGTCCAGAATCTTGAAGTAGATAACTTGAGAGTTAGTACCTCCGAAGTCTTGGCTGTATGACCACGTACCACAGGATTTCGTAATGATGACGGAGGGCGGGAAGGCGGTTTTGTTGGTTCAGCAGGTATCGCCTGGAATGAAACCGGTGGAGGACGTGGTGATTGAGTAGGAGGCGAAGTGCTGACAGTAGACAATGGTGATGACGTTCGCTTTTGCGGTTGGGCCTTTATAGACCCTTGAAGTCGAGTAGGAGAACTAGGCGGTGCGGTGCCCGTGTGATCTTCGGCTGGAGACTGAGATGTGGGGATCGATCTCCTAGGTTGGAGTGACAATGAGTTACGTTTATTGGGAGATCCTACTTGCTTTGGGATTCTTAGAGTGGTCGAGGCAGAGGGTGCTGGCTGCGATGCTGTTGTGGGTTTTGCGGGACTTGTGGATCGGGGGGATGCGTTAGACGACGGCGACGCGCGCAACGAGTTTGTTCGGGCTAGAGATGCGCTTGGGGCCCTTCGATGGCCGAGCTCTGGACGAACAGCAGGGGCTATTCGCTAGCAAACGGGTCAGTGAGAGTAAATCAGCGGAGACATGGGCTATGCACACATCCATCTCCGATCCATGTGTGCTCTTAATCTGGCTAGGGCGTATGAAAATGCCATGATTCGTCTTGCAGCTGAAATAGTTGACGTCCCCAACGCTACCATCGTTCTTGCCATTTGGTTTGTCGAGTTCTATACCGACCCATTTTCCCTTTGAGAATGAGGTCGCGCCCGAGTAGCGCACAACTCCTTGCCCTTGGGCTATCGTCACTATAGTCCCGAGTGCCGGTCCCTCCGTGGCATCCATACCCGGCCTTCGAAGGCTAGATTATTCAGATAGAGCTCGACGCGCGTGCTGTCCGATGATGAGGCTTGTTGACGAATTTGGGAGTGTGGTAAAGTTGTCAGAGCGATGCTTTGCGCAAGTTTAGACTTGGCTTAGGTGGCGCTGGACTGTCTGGCTCTCTTGTACGCCCCCGAGGTAAGACTTAGCCCACAAAAACGTTGATTCTCTACTGTAACAGCCGTTCTAGTCTTGTTAGCCGCGTCATCAGCCGCTATCACTGCTCAGGACCGAGGTTCCGAGCAACAGTCAGCTCCCAGCTGTGAAGCATGTTTTCGGCACAAGCACAGGGCACATCTCGGAACGGGCCACTCTTTACGACTGGTCAGCTGTCACTTCTACAGATTATCGATGAAACTAATAGGTTATACTAGATGGCTCATTTACTCCGTTCAGCAAACGATCGCGTTCAAGATATGGGCAAAGCTCTGGCTCCGACACAGACCACGACGTTCGCTCTGCATCGCGCTCCAATCCATCTTCTAAGGCACGGGGATCGCAGGACACAGTGAGCGCAGATGGACAACTCAATGGCTCCGTTGAAACCTTACCTGATCCTGCACCTTCGATACCTTGTTGGTCGGCTAAGCGGCATCTCACATGTGGAAATCCGACTCCAGATCCACCTTGGTCTTTGAAACCGCTTCCATGGCGTGGTACATCACCAGGGAGAATAAGAACATCTCATGCAGCGCTCGTATTGTGCCTTAACATAGACGTCGATCCTCCGGACGTCATCAAAACAAACCCGTGTGCCGTCCTGGAATGTTGGATTGATCCCCACACAATGCCATCTCATAAGGCTCTTGAAGCTGTTGGGTCCAACCTGCACCATCAGTTTGAAGGACTTAGCGCCAAGGTTGTCTACAAACCGATCCTCGATCCTTCTCACGATGATTTAAAACGTTATTGTCAAACTTCGCGGCGCCAGGCAAAAGATGACGCAGTTTTGTTCTATTATAATGGCCACGGCGTTCCGAAACCTACCGCCAGCGGCGAGTTGTGGTGTTTTAACCGCGACTACACGCAGTATATTCCTGTATCCCTTCAAGATTTGCAGGGATGGCTCGGTTCTCCATGCGTGTACATCTGGGATTGTGCCGCTGCCGGCCACCTTTTGAATAACTTCAATGTATTTGCAGAACGGCGAGATCATGAAGTCAATATGATGCATGGTGGATATGCCGACGGCACACAGCCTTTGATGAACTCGATTCAGCTGGCTGCTTGTGCAGCGAACGAACAACTCCCATCATGTCCAGAGCTACCCGCCGACCTATTCACATCTTGTCTTACCTCTCCAATCGACGTTGCACTTAGATACTTCATAATGAATCATCAACTACCTAACAATGTCACATCCGACATGGTCTTGCAATTACCGGGTGACCTCAAAGATAGACGTACACCTCTTGGGGAGCTTAATTGGATTTTCACCGCCATCACAGACACCATCGCTTGGACCACTTTCTCCCGCGAGCTTTTTACTCGTTTATATAGATGCGACTTGTTAATAGCCTCACTCTTCAGGAATTTCCTATTGGCAGAACGGATAATGAAGGATCACCACTGCACACCACACACCTACCCTTCCCTTCCTCCCACTAATACTCACTCCCTATGGGCGACTTGGGACCTTGCCGTAGATACGACACTCCGACAGCTACCTGACATCTTGTCGTCGAAAGCGAATCTTGTTACCGCAGGAGCACCTTCACCAACGTCTTTCAGCGCAAGGTCTGCACGAGCTGGCGCCAGCAACCGTCAGGAGAGAGCTAACGCACCAACATCAAAGCAAGGGGATCAACCCTACGTTCGCAATCGATTTTTTGCGGATCAGCTTACTGCTTTCGAGGTTTGGATTTCACGTGGCGGATCAGCCTTGACCAGGAGGGGTCCTATGTCTTTACCACCCACGGGAGATAAGTCCTCAAACCCAGAGTCCCCTGTTCAGCACGAAGTTTCGGAGCACCATCTCGTGCCACGAAGACCACCAGATCAGTTGCCTATCGTGCTGCAAGTTCTTCTTTCTCAACCTCACCGTTTGCGAGCCCTTATCCTTTTGTCGCAATTTGTCGATCTCGGCCCATGGGCTGTTCATCTTGTACTTACCATTGGCATATTCCCATACATATCTAAGCTTCTGCAGGCTCCAAGTATCGACCTTCGTCCGGTCCTCATCTTCATTTGGGCACGAATCCTTGCCGTTGATCCCAGCGTGCAAGTGGATTTGATCAATGGACAGGGCTATAGGTATTTTGCGGGGGTGCTTGGAGCGAAGAATGATGATATCTTACCCAACAGTTCAGAGCACAAAGCGATGTGTTCATTCATCCTCTCCATCATATCGCGCGGGTATCCTCTTGGACAACAAGCTTGTTGGAATGATCGAGTATTCGATAGCTGTTACGATCGTCTCGAAGAACCAGATTTCTTGTTGCGGCAGTGGACCGCACTTTGCATCTCACAAATGTGGGAGTCGAACGATGAAATCAAGATTTACGGTGTCGATCGTGGAACACAGGACAAGCTCATCGGTATGCTGTCAGATGATGCCACTGAAGTCCGCGCTGCAGCTTTGTACGCGTTGGGAACATTTATGGGCGCTAGTGGCTCAAGTGACCCTAACAAACAAGGTGGTGGGGGGACCGGGACCATGTACCAGTTAGATGAGTGGGTTCACTTCAAAATGGAAGTAGCGGTTGCCACTGGAGCTACTCTCGCCATAAAAGATGATGCGAGTCCGATGTGCAGAAAAGAGCTGTTGGTGGTTATCAGTTGTTTAGTCAAAGAGTGGCGAGGGTATTTCGTCGTCTGCGCTTGGTTATATTGGGAGGAGGATCGGAAGTGGCGGGGAAGTCTTAGCGGCACTCACTATCCTCACTTGCATGAAGAAGATATTACTAACCAAGCTATTTCCGAATGGCTGGATGGGTTTGTTGACGACAGCATATCGAGAGAGGACAACCGTGTTCTCTTGTCGTCTTTCTTCACAATCTTTGTCGTTCTTTTGGACCTGTCCGTCGACGCGTATAATGAAGTTGCCACGAACGCGCAAACCATCGTGGACTACATCATGGCCTGTCTCCTCGAATCTCCTTTCAAACGGCTTGAATCAACCTCGTTGAACTTCCCCCCTACCGCCCCCATAGATCGAAGGGGTTCGCCACAGATGAGGACCCGTGTTTCGTCCCTACAGAATTCCCCAACTATTCCTCCAATATCTCCCGCCCGTCCTTCGATGACCCGAAGCGAAACCATGAATACCGTTTCGAGTGGTGTCAGCAATACAATCCGACGAACCTCTTCTTTGGCAAACGTTTTCAAAACTCTAGCCAACGGTATCACATTTCCATCGCAAGAGGATGGTCGAGCCTCCCCTGTCCATACCCAATTTGTGAATCAACCTAGATCTGATCCCGCTGACATCTCACGACCGCCCTCGCCCAACTTGAACCTTGCGCAGTACACCTCCCCGTACTCGCGTCCGCCGACCCCTCAGGGTGCATCGTCGTCCCGAAGACCACCCTCTCCTAAATACGTGAATCAAGAGCCCTCAGAACCCCAGCCACCCATGGATTTCAATCCCTGTGATGTGATGGATGCTTTAATGGAAGAGGATATGGAGCGATTGCGATCCCGTCGACGTACAGCGAATCAATCACGCCGTCACCATCACCATCACCATGGATCAATACCAAGTCCGAATGGAAGCACTTTTTCAGTTGACTCTACTAGTAGCAGTGTGATTCTTGGTCTGGGAACAGGTGCAGGTATCCGTGATGCTTTGCCGTTGAAAAGTACATACTTCGATTGGTGTTGCGAGTATTTCAAGGAGCCGCAGATGAGAGTGAGTGTCTCTTGACATTCTAGCGACTACAGGTAGTTCATCTTGACCCCCTTACAGCAAGCGGAACCCGATGAGCCTGGTAGCGTTCAGTATAATTACCAGGTGTGGAGGCAACAAAGGAACGAGCAAATACTCAACGAGACTCAACGTCAAGCTGCTTTAGCTGGTGTGTATTCAGTGACTCCTGATATTCATAGTTGTGCTGAAAATCTCTGCCAATAGGCGAAAGTCGTTGGGACAGACCGGTCGCGACGCTTCAAGTAGCTGGCCATCCGCTAACGATGGCGTTCCATCCTTATGACAAGCACCTAGTGGTCGCCAATGAAACGGACATGATAACGTTCGTCTGCTGCATCCACTTCACTTCATGCTTGTCTAATATCCAGCAGTGTCTGGGACTGGTCACAGAGAAAACGACTGAACTACTTCTGCAACGGAAATCCGAGGGGCACCAGTATCACATCCCTTCTGATCATCAATGAGGACGTTGGCGGCATAATTGTCACTGCATCTGGTATGAGCTAGGTTGAGTCACCCTTGTTCGCTTCTCATCATCCCTTTGCTCAGCGGAAGGCGTTGTTCGACTTTATCGCAAATATGAGAATTCTATTCACGCCCAAGAGTCCGTTCAAATGGTCAGCGCCTTCCGGGGTCTCAGCGAAGTCATACCGACAACTCAGGGAAGCGGGGTTATTCTGGATTGGAAGCAGTCAACAGGCAATCTGTCAGTCGGTGGTGACTCCCGCGTTATCAAAATATGGGATGCACAGACGGAAAGTCAGGGCTCAGTACGCCGCATCTGACCCTCCAATTTAATTCGTTTCTAATATCAAGCAGTCTTATTTTACGAATTCAGATAGTCCAGCAACTGCAATCGTGTCAGACAGTTTGTCTGCGCAGACGTTCGTTACCAGCTTCGCAGATGGTGTCGTGAGGGTGTTTGACAGACGCTTGGAGGATGAGGACGCTATCGTCAGAACCTATTCAGAACATACCTCATGGGTGCAAAACGTTCGGTGGCACCCGACGACAGGATTACAGCTTTTATCGGCGAGGTGCCTTCGGGTCTTCTTGTCTTAACTCTTTGCCTGATCATTCTTCCTAGTCTTGACGGCCAAGTCAAGATATGGGACCTGCGCGGGTCTGACAACGCCGTCGAAACTCTAGACGTCTTACCGGGCGGTCTTTCCGCATTCGATGTACACTCCACCTCCGGTGTATTTGCAGCGTAGGTCGCTTTTGCAGAAATGCCAATTTTAGCCATTCTCAGACTTTTCTACCCTCACCAGGACATCGGCGATTAACCCTACGAATTGGAGATCGCAGAGGACGGTCGTCCATTCCTTAACACGAAACGATACCCTGTCAGAGTTTGGCGTCCTCACCGGACTTTCAGCATTCCCTGCTCGAGCCCTACCCTCTCCGTTTATACCCCGCTCAAGCTCTCTGGTATTCCACCCAACTGAAGTATTGTATGGCATAGGTGAACCTGACGGGACTAGTAAGAGTTCATTTACTTGTGAATTACCACGTCTAACCTGTACTCTAGTCCGAATAATGGGTTCCAAGCTATGATTGGAGATCAGATCTTAAATTGCTATTTTGTATATGCTATCGAGACGATATGGTCTGTAGTTTTACACGCTCTAACTCTTTATGCTTACGCATGTACCAAAATGCGAAAGACTCTTTTGCCATCTGCCCACGTAGACTAGTCTACATAGATTTTGTTATCTTAATTGTCTAAATTTACTCCAACTCTTTATATAATCAATCTTTGGCACTTATTTTTGCTTGATTCCACTTGATCGCGTATTTTTATGTTCTGGCAGACCTACTATAGGACTGGCCCGCGTCTATCTGCAACAGCAATGTCTTTACGCTCCCATTCGACGTCTCCAGCGCCTAGAGCTCCCAAAAGAACAAAGTTTGATCATCTCACCTCCGATGACTTTAAAAATGGTGTATTTCTAGCCCCAATGGTTCGCTCTGGTGCTTGTGCGTTCATGCGACATTTAATTCTATATCGCTCTTATGGATCATTCTCTTTCAGTGCCAACGAGGCTTTTTGCCCTCAAGCATGGAGCGACTATGGTCTGGGGTCCAGAGGTAGTAGATAAAGCAATTCTACACGCAGAACGAGTAGTGGATCGTCAGTCTGACTCATATCAATCCCAGAACCTCGCCAATTTCTTTGATCTTCCTATTTTTCAGCTGTGACTGGGGTCATCTCTTATAATGGAAAATCTAGAGCAATATTCACCACCCACCCTCTTGAGAAGCCCTATCTTATATACCAAGTTGGCTCTGCGGACCCTGAACTTGCTGTTCAAGCTGCCAAGACTGTAATGCAGGACATTTCTGGGATCGATCTCAATTGTGGCTGTCCTAAACCATTCTCGACTCATGCAGGCATGGGGGCAGCCCTGCTCACCAACGGTGATTTGCTTGTCTCCATTCTTACCGCCTTGCGAAAAGAGATGCCGCCAGAAATCACGGTGTCCGCGAAAATTCGATTACTCCCTTCGCAAGAGGATACGTTGAAATTGGTTGAACGCATCATAAACACCGGCGTTAGTGCGTTAACAGTGCATTGCAGAACCAGGAACATGAGAAGCAGAGAACCTGCATTGATTGAACGCCTGAAGGGAATAGTTGATTTTGTCGAAAGCATGGGGAAAGGCGTTGCTGTTATTGAAAATGGAGATTGCGTCGGATGGAATGACGCTCAGCGAGTTCGTGCGACCACAGGTATTATTCATCTAGAGACTTGGTCTTGGCCTGAAAGAAGGTCATGGCTGACGAGAAAGCATAGGTGCACATTCAGTCATGGTCGCGCGAGCTGCCGAGAACAACCCTTCTTGCTTCTCAACTTCGCCTTTGTATGATGTACATAAGACGTTCGTTCCATCCTATCTTCGCTTGGTACGATCTTTTATATCTCTGCATGACGCATTATTCAGCTTCTTTGCAGGCAAAATACCTTGATAACAACTGGAGCCTTACAAAGTTTTGCGTTGCACAGTTCAAAGGCCAGCATGTTAACACCAAGAGAGCGGAATCTGTCGCCATGCATGAAGCGCTTAGCCAATCTAAGGAATTTTCCGATATGGAAGATTTAGTAACGGATTGGACAGGAAAAGAGGAGCTCGAAGAAATTGAACGAGCCATTGAACAGGACCCGCCGCGTTCTCGTCGCCTGAAGATCGCTCCTCCCACAACTACTGACTTTAAGCAGGTTGGAACGGACTTGATGACTCCAACTGGTACCCAAAATCCCGAGCCCCCTGGTTCAGGAGCCCCTTTCTTGCCCAACTTTTATCGGACTTATAACATGCCTGCTATGCTGACTGGGGATGATGCGATGACACCGACTCCCAGCGGTACATCCATGAAGGAAACGGCACCGTAATATCAACACTCTTCGCGTTGTTCTGTCTTTATATTGTACAGTTTCTACACATATAAATCTTGTTAAGTCCATCCAAGCCTTGCTGGCTTATGATTCAGTGTCAATATCTACTAGCTCCTTCCCCTCCTCTACCATCTCGCCATTCTTGCACCCAACAGCCTTAACGACTCCCGACACGTTAGCCCTGAGTACAGTCTCTGTCTTCATGCTCTCCAGAACCACAACCGCTTGGTTTTCCTCTACGCGATCGCCGACTTTGACGCGCACCTCGACAACCAAGCTAGGCATAGGTGCCTTTAGGGCACCTTTCGCTGCTTTCAGAACGTCCCCGCCAAGAGACAACAGCCATTTCGGGGATGGAATGACAAAGGTAGTCTTTTCACTGCCATCAAACAGATGAATCCGCTCCATTGAATTAGGGTTGTTCGAGGCGGGAACATTTGGAGGTGGTGGCTGTGAGATAATTGTGGTGTTCACTAATTCGTTGTTGATTGTTGTCGACAGCGTTGTTGGCGAGGAAGAGTGAGCGGGTACCGAAAGAAAAGAAGTGCTCCCTTTTGAGGAGTTGACGGTAACATCGAACTGTTGGGGCGCGGTGGACACAACATGAACGGTGACGGGCTCCGCCGTAGACTGGCTATCAGTCTGTAAAGTGATGATTCGCTCGTACTTATCTCCACCAAATCTGCGAGACGGTAGTGACGCCCATGGCGATGCGTTACTGGGTATTGCGTGACTTGGGTGATCACGTAGCGCAATGAAGAGGGCGGCTCGAGCAAACAAGTCAGGTCTAGGCTCTTCTATGACAGGGAAAAGCTCATTGAAGTGTTTCTAGATCAAAATCAACTGTCATTTGCAAGCCACCAAAGAGAGTAATGGACCTCTTACCGGAATAAAGCCTGTTTCAAGTTCTGCACCAATGAAGAAAGGATTGCCGGCCAACGTCCTGAGGAATTGGACATTGGTAGACACGCCAACGACGTGATACTCATCAAGGGCCTTGCGGAGCATCCGCAGAGCCTCAGTGCGGTCCTTTCCGTGGACCACGACCTTGGCAATCATAGGGTCGTAAAAAACACCAATCTGAGCTCCTTGTCGAAAGCCTTCCTCTATGCGTAAGGATGGATTGATTGTTGTCGATTCATGAGATGTAAGAGATGGTGTGAGGTCCGATGAGGAAGATGCAGTCTCTTTATCTGTCGCTGGTGGGTGCTCTGGTGCGAAAACATGTGTAGGAGTAGGAGTTGACAAGTAAAGAAGGGTGCCTGAATCTGGAAGGAAGTTGTTTCTGGGATTTTCCGCATATATTCGTGCTTCAAAAGCGTGACCAACTAAGGGGATAGAAGCCTGCGTCAATGGAAGGGGGTTGCCTGCTGCGACCTAAGAGGGCATCAATAAACGAAGAATCAAAAGCGACTGTTTACTTTCCTGCAGTTGCCAATCTACTAAATCTAAACCAGTGACCATCTCGGTCACTGGGTGCTCAACTTGAAGTCTAGTGTTCCTATTCATGTGATGAGCGAGGGGTATTGAAATGCCAGAAAATAGATGCACACATCTCCATAAAGTAAAACTTCTCCGTGTCGTTGTCAAAGATGAATTCAACTGTACCAGCGCCAACGTAGTTGACGGCCTGCGCTGCTGCTACAGCCTTTGCACTCAGATCTGCACGAAGCTCAGGTGAGAGGCCCGGTGCCGGTGCCTAACAGGGAGGGAGTGTAAGCAAGATACGAAACACTGGAATTCTTCCACTGACTCGCCTCTTCGATGATTTTCTGATTCCTCCTCTGCACCGAACAATCGCGTTCCCAAAGACTGACCGCATTCCCGTGGGTATCCGCAAAGACTTGAACCTCTACATGTCTAGGGCGTTCAATATACTTTTCTATAAGCACTGTGTCATTGCCGAAGGCTTTCAGCGATTCGCGTTGTGCTGATGAGAGCGCCTCCCGAAAAGCAGCTTCCGAAGGTTCGGTAGCAATACGCATGCCTTTCCCACCTCCACCATGAATTGCCTTGATCAGGACAGGAAACCCTGAGGAGAATGAGTCTCGCTCCAGAAAAACATTGGATGAGAGGCTCACCAATCTCCTGAGCTTGTTGGTACAGATAACTAGCATCCTGATTTTCTCCATGGTAGCCTGGAACACACGGCACACCAGCAGCTTTTAAAGATCTGTTGAGCGAAGAGTATACCATGAACCGCAATCAAGTTAAGTACCTGACATTATATTTTTTGATTCACTAGAGACTATTGATTGATGTAAGCTTAGATAAATTGCATTCCACGCACCTTTTAGATCCCATACTGACAATTGCACTAGCGGGAGGTCCGATGAAAACTATACCTTCCTTTGCGAGCCTCTCCGCGAACATGGCATTTTCACTTAGAAAGCCATATCTATTATTCATACGTTAGTCTGCAACATTATGAAGCTTGCTACCAGAAAAGCCATCGTACCCGGGGTGCACTGCCTGTAAATCCGACTTTAAACTCTGCGACATTCTAGAGATGGTTTTAGCCTTACCTGTGCTCCACTGCGGTGACAGACTTGTATGATGTTGTCGATAGATAGCTGGTAAACGTTTGAATCATCAATCCAAGGACTTCTAAACGCTAATACTGACATAGCTCTGAGTGGATTGTGCAGGGCCTATGCAGTATGCCTCGTCGGCCTTAAAGATATTCAATACGCGTACCTATTATGAGAAATACACGATCTTACAAGTTTCACGTGCAAGGCATCCTTGTCCGCTTCACTGAACACTGCAACAGTTCTGATACCTAACTTCTTCGCAGTCCGGATAACCCGACAAGCAATCTCGCCTCTGCACGACGAACATTAACTGCGCCGACCACACAGTAGATATGCCCTCCAATACCTGTTTGCAATGAGTATCTTGTCAAAATGCGGCTTGCGCGATGTAGAAATATTTCCGTTTCCTGGAATATAACTCAGTGAGTGAAATATATAAAGGTAAGATGAGTTGCATACCACTTGCATGTGACGCATAACCTCTATAAAAGGCATCCACAGAGCTCTTAGTCTGCATGGAAGATGTTCGTGGACAAGTTATTCTGTTTCGCGAGATGAAATTCGCGTTCGAAGTCGTAGACGGAGGGAGGCCATCCCGAGAGACATGGTTAAGGGTGCTATTGAATCTAGTAAGATGATTTGAGAGCCGTCTCGATAGCGCACGTTTAGTGTGTAACATGATATCCGCCTTGACCTATGAGAGAGACGGAAAGGACGCGCAAGAGCGTCGGAAGGAACTGATCATAGACGACCGGATCTCTATCACGTGTTGGCGATGTCGCTATTTGAGTGTCCATTGGCAATTTACCTTGGACAATTGCTCTCAGTTCTCAAGTCGAACTCGCAAGAACTCGCAAGCTGCAGAGACTCGTCGGGCATCTTGTATTGCGGTCGGAAATTGACTTGGGTATAAATTTGGCGAAGCCCTCCGCACGCCGCCTTTTACTGTACCGCACAAATCAAGCTGGGTCGTTAGATTACTTTGTTTGGCTTGCCAAACATCACCGCAGGTGATAAGATAACGACCCACGGACGAGCGCAGGTCGCGGCATATGGTTTTAGGAGCCTGACCAGATCTCGGAATTGAGAACTTACAATCCAAGACCACTTTGCCATGCCGGCCATTAATATATCGCCGATCCACGGAATCGCACCGGAGATATGATGAACGTGAGAGTCTCAATTCAACCGAAAAATCTACTTCCAGCCTAGACTCGCCCCATTAAACTAGTGCAACAGCTCTGTCAACAATCTTTGGGGGAATTACATGATAAATGATCTGCAAGACAAACAGAGCGGACACAAAACGGACATCAGAGA
>JABCKL010008506.1:0-20056 GCA_018851305.1 Calocybe cyanea
TCGCCTCTCTACAGTAAACTTTGACTCTTGATACCAAATCTATACAATGGTCGTCTTTTTTGTGGCATAGCAAAACTAGTTATCTGCCAGAGCTGGAACCTTAAAAATGTAACAGCCACCCACTATCAGCAATGCCGTCAATGGATTTGCCGCGGTTCCTTCCCAACTGCCAAAGTACGACAAAATTTTAGCGCTGAACTTTTTTTTTTTTTTACCCTGTCGATCTGCATATTCAAAGCACTACAACCGAGTGTTCACTACAAAAAAGGCTACCCAGCTGGTACCCCCTGTTGAAATACTCTTCCCTAGGGTTGGCGGGGAGGCGGGAAACGATTCGACTCAGAACCATCTCTCCATCCCGCTCTTCCCGCTCTCCTCGGGAGAAATCGGATGTTCACTCGAACAATAGCTTATAGGTACCTTGGTATACAGGACTGCTTATCTGTGATAGATAGGTACCAATGTGTAAGTGCGGTATACGGTGCCGTAATGCCGGCACCTAAAGTCCTTGGACGTATATTGTCTCGTAATGAAAAATACATAATGCACTGTATAATGTTCATCCTTCACCATTTGATACTTGTCAAAAAGCTAATCTCAATACAATTCATCAACGAGACCCCTACCTTACCGGGCTCTTTACGGAAGGAGATGATCTCCCCTACCCTTATTCAGGTTTGTCAAAAGACCTTGTCTTGGTGGTTTATATACCGTTATACCGGTGTTTCAAGCCGCGAAAATCCCCAGCCTTGCGGCGGAGGGAAGGGATCACAATTACTGGTTAGTAACGAATATGTAATGTTAGCAAAGACATTTTATCTCGGCGAACGGAGACGCATTGACAATCCAGGGTTTCCCCCAAAACTTCGAATGGGATGACGTGAACGTTTTTTGTCGAGGAGCGTGCTTGAGTTAGAAATGTCATGATATGTATAATTACCCTTGGTACTGTACAAAGCGAGAAGTAGAAATTTGGAGAAACTTCTTTCGCGTTACGGCTGCGGGGCTACGGGCTGCGGCTTGAACGTAAGTGGCACACCACCCTCGTCTTATCACATGAGAGTGGTGTGTTTTGTGCTGTAAGTGTTATAAATAGGTATAGTTCCTCGACAATCAATTGTTAGGTATACAACCCCCACCCAAAAAGTCTATGTGATAAGGTGTGTGTGGTAAGGCGATCAGATTCGACTTACGGCAAAAAAGGGTTTGGCAGGAAGTCTACGGTCCGAATTTCTAATCTCTGAGGGGGGATGAGGTTTTCTTTCCCTGAGTCTAAGGACGATTTGAAACTGGTCGCTATAGAGAGAAGAATCTGATTACTTGTCAAAGGAAAGAAAGTGCTTGAACGCTTATACATGTCACCAGGCACATGCTTGGTTTCTTGTTATAGTTAAAGTGCTTTTTTTTTTGTTCTTCACAACACAACCCATCCGCTGCGCGCGTGTCGGAAGCAGAAAAAGATCTCAAGGTAACACGACGGGGGATGGGAACTGAGGGTCCACTTCTGGTAATGAAGTGAGTGAGAAGGGAGGGGTGAAGGGTCTTCCGATTCGATCCCCCCATGTACAAGTACACACATGGCCACCATCACATCAGAAAGAAAGACTTGGAGGGTGTTGGTGAGAATGGGACTGCTGGTAGAGGATGGCTTACGTCATGGATTCTTTTGTGATCACAGGACAAAGTTCATGCGTCCTGACAAATGGGAGCTGCATCTTGTACGTTGTTGTACAATGCAACGCCGCAGGCGTCATAATGGTGCTAGATATCGGATGGATGGTGATTATTTCGAATCAAGCAAATGGGTCTTATCAGAAGGGAAGGAGGAAGGTTTTTACCCATAAGTCGAGTGCGGTGTTGGTTGTAGACATGTAGAGTAGACTCTCCAAGATGGTGATGCCCGTGTTTGATGGGGAAAGGGTGTGTGTGTGTTTGCGTGTAGGACATCAAGATCGCATTAGCACCGCGGGACATTTGCTTTGATAGAATTTGAAAAAAAAAAAGAGTGAGGTAATCGGACAGAAGGTAATCAGAGCGTTAGTATGTGGTGTATGGATGTGAGAGGGTAAGCATAGAGTCGGCGTCGGAATGGAACAAACGTCACTCGATCCCGGGCAGCGAAGATCCGAGGGGTGGGATGTCAGTCAAATGTCAATAAATTTAGTCCAAGAAGCGCGGAGCTAATGAGGGCCAGCTCTATCCGAATGCCGGTCAAGAAGCCGAAGTTATACCACGTGATAATAGTGAATTTAATTGAATTTTTGCAACTCAACTCCGAGTGACTCTCTCCCCCTCGCCTCAGTTGAGATGACCTCCTCAAAGCTCCCACTACTCCCTCTCCCTCACCCCCTCATCCTCTTACCTACTTCACGCATTACCATCCCAGTAACAGCTGCCATCGGTGAAGCTGTGACTGCACTTATCGAAGAATCAGATGCTCTGCCAGTTATTGCTGCAGTTCCAGTCACATCCCCAATCTCAGACAACAACAATAACAACAACTCCTCTTTACCACTATCAGAGTGGGGCACAGCTGCTCGCGTTCTACGCCTAGTAAAACCAACTTCACGAAACCCACGACAATCTTACCTCATCTCTCTTCACGGCCTAACCCGTGTACGCTTAATCGGTACAACAAATGCCACATCTTCCGATTTAGCAGCAGACCTTGCACTTCGAGACATCGAGTATCCTCCTACAGAACAAGTCCCGTCTAAGGACACTGTGGAGAAGTTTAAATATTCCGCATCTAGACTTCTCGATCGTCTCGCAAAGGATTCCACACAGCAAATCCGCAAAGATAGTTATAACAAGATTGCAAGTATGCTCGAAGAGATCACCAACGCTCGTGCACCTTGGATGGCAGATGTCCTTGTAGGCAGCATCAGCGGAGAATACAACGACAAACTCGGTATGTAACACCACAACTTTTTTCTTTTCTCATATGCATATGAACTCACACGACACCCTCCCCTCCCTAATCACAGCAATCCTAAGCACCCCAGACACAGAAGCCCGTCTCAAACTCGCCACGGACATCTTCCACAAACAAACCTCTATATCCGAAGTCTCTAAAAAGATTGCAACAGCTGTAGACGAATCGCTGTCAAAACAGCAAAAGGAATTTTTCCTTCGACAACAGCTCGCTGCGATCCAGAGAGAACTTCATGCGCTTACCCGATCAAATGGTAATGGCAACAGCAGCGGCGGAGGTTACTCCTCTTCTTCCTCTGGGTTTTCTAGCAACGGCAACTCGACATCGTCTTCCTCATCATCAGACGGAATGAGCGGCTCAGAACTAGACGACGACGAACAACACGAAGCAGATGATATGGCAGATCTCAAACGCCGTATTGAAGCTATGGAACCTGGTTCCGAGGAACGCAAGATGGGTGTGAGGGAGTGGAGGAGGCTTAAACGGATTCCGCAAGGTAGTGTTGAGAATGGTGTTATTCGGAGCTATGTACGTCTCGGCGTTTATCCTTTCACTTCTGCCTCCTTTTTTTGATATTCATCATTTCTTTAATATACTAGCTCGAATGGCTAACTGCAATCCCATGGCCAAACTCCACTTTCCTACCCCTCCCCGACGCGACGAGTGGCACACAACATCATCCAGCGCAGTCGATGATCCTCAAAGATAAATCGTTTCTCACTGCTGCTCGTGCCCAGCTGGACGCGGATCATTTTGGGTTGGAAAAGATTAAGAAGAGGTTGATTGAGTATTTGGCTGTGGTGAGGTTGAAGGCGTTGAATGCGGAGAGGGAGGTGAAGCAGGAGGAGTGGAGGAGGCAACAGCAGCAACAACAGCAACAACAGAAGAAGAACGTCGCGGTGGAGTCGTCGTCTGCATCGAAGAGTACGAGCGGAGAGGAGAAGAAGTCTGGGGATTTGGCTGTCGTTCCCAGCGACAAGTCTCGAGTGTTGCCGATACCACCGTCTCCTCAAATCCCATTGCTCGGACCTGGAAAGCCAGTCGCAAGGCTTGGTAAGAAAGGCGTCAAGGGACCTATCTTGCTGTGAGTACCCCCCCTTAAGTCTCACTCACAACCTTTCCTCCTTTCCCTTCCCTCTTTCGGTCACTAATAACCATACCCCAGCTTCGTCGGTCCCCCTGGCACAGGAAAAACCTCCCTTGGCCAATCCGTCGCAAAAGCCCTCGGTCGACCATTCCAGCGTATCTCGTTGGGTGGTGTTCGAGACGAAGCGGAGATTAGAGGGCATAGGAGGACTTATGTTGCTTCGGGTCCTGGTCTAATTGTTCAGGCGTTGAGGAAGGCGGGGAGGTTGGATGCTGTTATGTTGTTGTGCGTTGATTTTTCTTTTTCTTTTATTTCACTTTTCTCAGAATTCCATTGTTTCTTTGTTTTGCTTCACACAGGGATGAAATTGATAAAGTCGGTCAGAGCAATTTTCATGGAGACCCTGGAGCGGCGCTTCTTGAAGTGTTGGATCCGGAACAGAATCATACTTTTAACGTGAGTTTTTATTGGGGGCTGTATATGCGTTTATGCGAGTCGTAACCCCCCCCAACCAGGACCATTACATCAACGTCCCGATAGATCTGAGTCAGGTCTTGTTCATCTGCACTGCCAACTCTCTCGAAACGATTTCTGCTCCTCTCCTTGATCGGTGTGAGGTCATTCAACTCTCTGGTGCGCCGTCCTCCCCGTGAATCACTAAAAGTCAATTTACCAAACAAAAAATTTGTATAGGCTACACATATGACGAAAAAATGCACATTGCCCGACGTTTCCTCCTCCCCAAGCAGTTGCAAGCAAACGGCCTAGACGAATCTCACATTGCCATCACAGAGCCCGCGCTGCTGCACATCGCTACGCGGTACACGCGTGAAGCGGGTGTGAGGAGTTTGGAAAGGGCTATTGGAAGTGTGGTCAGGTACAAGGCGGTGGAGTGGGCCGAGGTTATGGATTCGTATGAAGGTGGTGGTGGTGGTGGTGGGACGGACGTTACTGCCGCTAGCGATAATGCGGGTCTTGTTGTTGAAAAAGACAGTTCTTCGCCTTTGAGTAGTGGTGGCATCAAGAAAGCGTATCGGAGAGTGGTGGAGGAACACGAGATTGAGAAGATACTCGGTATTGCGAGGTGGGAGGGGGAAGAGAAGGATAGGGAGGAAAGAAGGGGGGTCGTTTATGGTCTTGTAGTTATGGGACAAGGGGAGGGGGGCATTTTGCCTGTGGAGACTATCGCTGTGCCGGGGACTGGGCAGGTGAAGTTGACGGGGAGCTTGGGCGATGTGAGTTCCTTTTCTCGATCTACCCGGCTCGTTTTGGTTAATATATGCTTTTTTTAGGTTATCAAGGAGAGTGGAGAGCTCGCACTGAGCTGGGTTAAAACCCACGCCTACGATTTATGTATTACGAACACTCGAGCACAGGACCCCTTGAAAGTCCCCGAGATGATTGATATTCATTTACACCTTCCTGCTGGGGCGCAGAAGAAAGACGGACCCAGTGCTGGAGTTGCTATGGTACGCCTGTTTCTTAAGTTCCGTCGCTTGTGTGTACCTGTAACTGAACGACAACTTTTTCCCCCTTCCCCCGCAAAACAGACCTGTGCCTTTGTCTCCCTCCTGACCGGGGCCTGTGTGCCTACTAACACCGCTATGACTGGAGAGGTGCGTTTCGTCTCGGTTCAATTATAGAAATTGATGACAGATGGTCAAAAAAAAAAAAACTTTAGATCACCCTTCGTGGACGTGTCGCTCCTGTGGGAGGCATCAAGGAAAAGGTGAGACGAGAGCTCACGACCATCATTTTATCCAAGAAACAATAACTGAACTTTGATTACCTTTTTCTAAAGGTCCTCGGAGCTCATCGTGCCCAGATAACCAAAGTCATTCTACCCTGGGCGAACAGGAAGGATGTCGAACACGATGTTGCCCCTGAGATACGAAACGAGATGGAGTTCGTATTTGTGCGCACTGTCAAGGAGGCTCTGGAGGCGGCGTTTGGGAAGAATACGCTCGGATGGAGAAGTCAATCTTTGCTCCTTGAAAGTCGGCTGTGAAGAGACAGCAAATATTTTTTTCATAAATGGGTGTGGGGTGTGCAACAGTCAAGATCTTGCTTTTTGTTTTTATATCACGATGTAACTGTCATTGTAAAATTGTATCATTATGTGCCAGCATTGCTATTGAACATTATCAAAATACATGGGTTTCTTCTGTGTGCATATATATACGTTGTACAATCTTTGATGTGAGATGCTTCTAGCTGTCTTAAGTCGGTTCTAATTAGTTTACAGAAATAGTTACATTACCCATCCCCTGCATCCTTGTGTCGACGAATTTCTGGAATGCAAGGTCCATATCATCGGGTAAACCCATAATAGTGTGAAGCGCACGCCCTGTATGGTCGTAGTCGCAGGCCATAGAAAACATCCAATACGCCAGGTAAGCCGCCACATGACCCGCGTTTGAGTTGTGCAATTCCGCAAGGGTTCTTCCCGATGGGGCAACGGGAAGATCCTGTGTTTCCCGGAGAGCAGAGTTAAATGAATCGTGAACAGCTAACCGTTCCTCCCTCTTCGAGCCGTACCCCAAATCAACGAAATCTCCCGACACTTCAAACGTCGGCACCGCAAACGCTTCCCACGGAACCGTGCCCGCACAATCCCAGTCTAATACTCCTACAATGTGTCCGTTCTCGTCGACTAGTATGTTGTCGTTGTGTAGATCTCCGTGGCGCATGGGGAACGGTCCTCTGTCGTCTCGTTCGTCCAGGAGCGGCATGATAGCGGCTCGCCATAGTGATGCTACGAATTGCCGTTTTAGGCGTGCTGTGGGATCGTTTCCCTCTGTCGCAGCTATTTCTGCTAGCTTGTCGTAAGCTTCAGCTTGAAGCATGAAGTATTCCCTCGCCGAAGTGAAAGGTCCCAAACCGTAGTCTGCACCAGGACCGATAGTCACACGGCCGTCTTGTCCCAGTACAAACGAGCCGATATGATCAAAGGTTATACGGCTAAGTTGGACGTGGATATCCGCAATGTCTTTGAGATAGCGCAACAGGATGGGGCGTTTGTTTTCGTCGCCCTGTAATGGGTCGCCTCCGCCACTGGTAGATATCCCACGTTCCTCGATCGTTACACCAGTCATCGCTGTCATGATTACAAATGCTGAGAAATCCGGACCGAGGGGGTTAGACGGCGAGGGGATCGGATGGAAGGCAATGACATGAGGTACCGGGATTGTGGTACGCTCGCGTACCAAGTGCAATGCAGCAACCTCGTTGAGAATCTTGCGTTCGAGCTGCTCTGCAGTGTTAAAATACGCATCCATAGGTTTCATACCGAAACGAATTATCCAGGACAGACCATCTGCGAAAAGGATTTCGAAGACTACGAACGATTGCCCCCAAGTGTATCGGTCGGTGATTATTTTACATGGAAATTGGAGGGGATGTAGCGAAGACGCATAGGCCTCTATTTTGTGGAAGCAAGGTTGAATGAATGTTACCATCGAGGTGATTCTGCCGACATATTCAGGCTCCAGTGCATCGAGCGCAGCGTCGACGTCGGGCCATGTGAGGCTGATCTGGGGCATGATAGATAGTATGTAGAAGGCCCGTACAGCCGCAGTTGAGACTTTATAAGCCCTTAATTTGTAATGATTGATTTAGCCAGAAATCATGAACACCGGATGGTATAAGTGCGACCTCAACACACGGCATGGAATACCGCGTTTCAGGAAACAATTTGTAGCTATTTGGACGCGGCACTTCACGCTTGACCGCACGCCTGTCAATCACTGGCGAGCCACCACACCCCTTTGTTAAATCAGGCTCTGGAGTCTGGACAGCGGACACGAGTGCAAATACATAAATCAGAAAGAGAGAAAAAACACTAGGAGAGGAGTCCTAGGAACTCTGCCCTTTGATACTACCACTAGTACGGGATCGAACACGATTAGCTCAAGTGGCTATGCGCGCTACCCGGTCCAGATAGTGCCGGTAAATCTATTCCAGTCAAGACATCAAGCATGATACAGATTCTTACGTTTTAGTACAAAGTCTTTTCCAGAAAAGTCCCAGTGGATTTTGCATATCTAGGGGCTCATGATCAAGTAGTTGCGGCCGTACTGGAGTTAGGGACTGTAGTAGATGAATCAAATGCCGGGAGCTGTCGGCATCCCGGAGGATCGAGCGCAGCATCTTCCTGATCTACAGGTATCCTCTCAGAGAAGAAGAATGCTTTCCATGTGTCGCGCTTGACATCCCGAGCGACATCTAATAACGATATTATAGTGACGACTGAGACGATCAACGCGAAAATCTAAAGGAAGCTATCACTCAATATTATTGGTTAAAAGACTTTTACTTACTTGACCAAACGTCATATCCGTTGACTTGGTCGGGTTTGCGGCAACCGAAGCCTGAATCCAAAGACTGTTCGGTGCAACGACCAATAATGCAGCTTTGAGTATGTGCGCCCTGGACATAGTTGCCTTCCTGGAGTCACCTATCTCAATAGGATACTGCATGAGCGATACCAGCACGCACCATATATCCTCATATGCCAATACCACTCCTGTAGGCCATACAGATGTAGATAGCCAGGCGAGGAACCAAAGCGGCAAGGCAAAATAATTCAGGAACAACGGCTGAGCGCTCAAGTCGAGCGAGTTGTCTAAATTTGTACGTTGTGCAAGGCTATTGGTGGACAAGAGCCGTGATACGAAACTTCCTCCTAAGGCGATGACAAAAAAATAGAGAATAAAGCTAATAACAAATTTTGAACGATTTAAAAGATCCTCGATGAAAGGAGGCATATGTGTTACCAAAGTTTTGCTAGGCGAACATATTTAGGTTGGATGCCGGCGAAATAGAATCGTTTCCAGTAGATGAAAATGCATAAGATTATGAGGACCGCATCCGAGCAAGTGGGAAAGATGCTGTAGATAAGGTTGCAGCCGATAGCCACAGATGCAATCATTCCAAAGCTATTGGATTTCTATAAGCGGGCTCTCAGATAATTGGACGGGCGTACAGTGAGCGTCTGAGAAAAATAATCGATCGTTTGGCATTTCCTGAGCTATTGTCGAATATGGGTGCGATTACCAGGAGAGCCGAAACAAAAATGTTTTGATTCAAAATGAATCCAATGTTTGGAATGGCACATAACTGGATAGCGGCAAGGATTGAACGCATGGTTACACTTCTTGCAGGCGTCGCAAGGCGCGTCATCCGGGCTAAGGATGCTTCTACCCAAGTCACTACGTCTGGTTGCGCTTCGTGCCTCCAGGCCAACCACTCGTGTTCCGCTGATGTCCTGAAATTCCAGGAACAGATGAGTATTCATCAAGTTACCTCGAATGAAAATCTCACGGCTCAGCGGTCCAAAGGGATAACCTCTCAATCTTTTTTCTGAGAATGAAACCAAGGCCAATAATCATATGAATCATCCATATGGCCTGTACCAAGTAAGGCAACTCCCAAAGAAGCTCAACCCATAACCTCCCGGAATAACGTTTATTACAAGCAGGTTGGCTGAAATCCAGCCCACTAGAGGGTATAAATATGACGCAGACCATGACAATCTCGAAGATCAAGCTTCCTAAGCACGACAACTTCAGTAGAAGAATCTCCCACGACTTTCGTTTGCTTTTCCGAACGGGAAAACGGCTAGGGTGCCACAAAGACCAAAGAGTTAGCACCCATATGGCGAAACTCCCAGGCGAGGCAACGGTGACAAGAACAAAGATCGCATCATTTTGAGTGAGTTGACCAAGAGAGGCGGATATCACAGTAGCAATCAGAAGAGAGTAGATAAGCCCAAGGTGTGTATATAACATAGGACGGATCAACTGAGGACAATAGATCAGCGATATCACTGCAAACCGGCCAGAATGAGCCGATCTCAATTGTTACCCGATTCAAATACATGCATACCAAATGCGATGGAGGTGACATAAACTGCGCTTTCCAAATTAATAAAACGAATCGCAACATTCGAGGCAAAAAATGAGCGTACTGGAAGCTTGTTGGCCTATTCCTGTGACGTCGGGATTTGGACAAGATCCAAACTCGCAGGACTCTGGCGGAGGGTTCAGACAATATGCTTGAAACATCGATTTACTGTCAGTATTGGCAGGGTCAAAAAGAATCGTTGGGAAGGGTGGCATGGGACTTAAAATGCTGGGTCCAAAAGATGGGGTGGTAGTGGTCGAGGATAACGCCATGACTGACTGGAAGCGCCCAAACTCATCTTTTGAACGAAGCAAGAGTCCACCATTAGCTTCTATCAAACCAGAATCAGCAAACTGTATTCACTGATAGCTATCCCGTGACTGCGTCAATTGAGGGACAAGTCCGACCGGCTTCTTGAGATGAGAGCGTGTTTCTGGGCTCAATCTTTAGATTTTTTATCTAATCTTCTATCTGTATTTTATGGCTTTCTGTTAGAACTAGCACAAAAAAATTCCATTCCATGCCACTTGGATTGGCTTGCGACTGGTTTGGAATGTACTTATATTAGGTTGCTTGAGATGTTCTTGATTCGGGGTTGAAAATTGCATGGTGATTCGACAATTTGGATTTGCTTGATTAGATCTTGGCATATGCTTGGAAACTGCTTCAGTGCATATAGAACCTTGAGTTCAAGCTTAAGTTAGCATTCATGAGAACTTGATGACTTGCTTGGATTGCTTGGAAGTTGCTTGGAAGACGGAGAGATAAATTTATATTGATAGTAACAATGCTTGCTTGACAAGCTTGAAGATAATAAACAACTTGGAAATTTTCAGACATCCTTGGAAGGTGCGGGAGTGCAGGTAAAATTTCAAGCTGATCTCTTTCCTTGGGAAGCCCTCTAAGCCACTTTCAAGCCACATGTCGTTTTCCTAATGAAATCGCTAGTCTCCACGTTATACAAGGTACACGAGATTTACGTGAGATGCTGGCGATAAACCAAACTCAAACATAGACGCGCTTTCAAAGCCGCCGTTCAAGCCGCTCGCTCGTGAGTTTGTACCAACCTCAAGCCGCGCGGGGGAGTTCAGTGTTGTCGACATATAGCAGGGATAGCAGGGTCAATGCGCCACCAATCATAGTGGTGACGAGACGGAAATAAGTAAGGCGGCTCTTGTATCGCTTCCAGAAGGTGATGACACTCAAATTTGAAGGGATAACATCTTGGCCTGGAGGCTTTGCCAAATTTGAGGAACAAGAGGCCCAGGCCAAAAACAACGCCTATGATGACTGTACGAAGAAGGCATCGTTAAACAGGGCTGCTGCCTTTCAGGATGTATACTTACAGTGAACGCCTCATTTTGTAAGGTCCAGCGTCAACAGATGCATCACAACAACAGCCAGGCGCCGAAATGATGCAACTTAGCAGCAACTAGTAGTCTTCCAGCGTGATTAATTTCAAAGTCAGCGGGCTTCGAACCAGCGAGAGTCTGCTTAGAGGAGACTAATGCTACACTTCCGTGACGTTCCAGGACAGGAAAATGGGTTGGCTGCCACAGACACCAAGAATCGATATTCATATAACCAGATGCGGCAGTGGCAAGAACAAATGGTGTGTCATGTTGTTGAAAGTCTTGGACCGAGACTATTAGATATCATTGTCGTCAGTGGCGATTGAACGTGGGTAAACATTCGAGGGTTTGATTGAGGCCCTCGATTTGAGGGTGATGGACAGCGTTTTCACGGTCACAGCCAGTCAATCCATTGATCTTGGGTACAGTCCACACAAATTGAGTGCTGTCAATAGAAGTGATTTTAGCCGTACTTGTCGGATTGTTGGATGAAGGATACCACAGCTGGCGTGAGATAAACGTACAGCACAATGCGTTCGTTGATCTACTTAGCAACGTTTGGCTTTGAACATAACCGGAAATCACATTGATATTCAAATATATAACGCGCTTGAAAACTTTAGTTTACGTTCAAAACCTGCAGGTTCGAGAGCAATAGGGGGGAAATGTGCACAAGAATGGGAATGCAAATCCTTGGCTGTCTTAAGTGGCACGACCATCAGTGCATCACGTACACGTAATCTCGTTTTATGTTAGTCGGTGCATCAGAGCTCACTGATGTGACTTGAATTCAATCGTCCACTTGGACTGGCCAATCGTCGAGATTGCAACCGAGGATCCTTCAGTAGCTAAGTATAACTACCCTATTGGAAAGACTATGAATCTGAATGTTCCTGTCGTTGATTATACCCCACACTAGCGACCGATAGGTTTACATAAACTCTCATAGACGGTTATGTATGTATCCGTTCTGGCGCATTGTAAGCTTTTCGTTGGTCCAAGTAGCGCCAGGAACCCAACCTAGCGGTGCATAACACGTCAGTATATGAGCAGGATACCATTAAAAATGCTTAGCACCTGACTTCGGATAGGTGGGAATATATGTTGCAAGTTGCTTTCGCCTGCGTCTATAGATGATAAAAGCTGCTAGAAGAGCAATTGACAAGAGGCCCCCGACGATACCACCAGCGATTGCGCCTTTGTGACTAGATGAAGAGCTCGCAGACGATGGAGTACCCGTCGTTGATGCCGAAGGCTGCGTGGCTGCAGCTGTGCCTTCGGATGACTCCGTTGAAAAGCTGGCTGCTTCAGGATTAGAAGATAATTTCTGAAATTAACGGGGCTCTTACATGTAGGGGCTCTCCTTAAGGACGGCTGGGGTGCCGTGAACGTTGAAACTGTCGTAGCCCAAGTGACAAATCCGTTGTCAGCTGTTGAGGAGCCGACAAACGACGTCAAGGCGGTAGAAATTTGGGCACGCGTAGGATTGAAGGAAGAGGTAACATTAGATGCCAAGCTTTTAGCATCATCAGGGTCCTCGATCTCAAAATAATCGAGATAAAATGGAGTGCCTGAGGAAATTATTGTGATAACCAGTTTGTGCTGGCCTTGTGAGAGACGAGGCGACCTATAGAAGGATCTCCCATATCGGATGCGTGGCCGTGAATTAGAAACATATGTAATGGGAGGCGCGCCGTCGACACTATATAGTGACGACGTTGTTGTATTGAGTGGAATGGTACCGAAGACAGCAATAGACGTTCCTAGGCAAAGAGATATGAGCAAGTCAGACTAGAAGGCATAAAACGCACCGGTAAAGGTAAGGTTAGCTTGCGCTCCAAGAGATGATGTAGCGTGAGTAGTGTTTCTATACTCAGGAAATGCACCACCCTTTGCCCAGCCATCGGAATACTTTACGCTTCGGGAACTATCGTCTATGGTTTTACTCTGCCGCTGAGACATAGCTAAAAGGCCAAGGAAGGATAGTCCCGCAGGAGGACTAGTGATGGGACAAGAGTCGTTCAGTTTTGAAAGGAATTGTTGGTGGTTCTTAAAGCTAGACTCCCAAACCGCGTTCATCAGCATCAGAAGCTGAAAAACAAACCATCATTATTGAGCATGAGAATGTTTCAGAGTACACACATAAGTCTACTCTTGACTCAGAGACCTGAGACCTGAGCTGAACCGGTGAATGCACTGCACTGAGCAAGTGCAGATCGCTTTCTCCAATGCGTATACGCGACCAACGTATACTGCTGGCGACGAGGTTCGAAGAGAGAGGCCTCTGATGACATATTGCCGGCAGCCGAGCCCAAGTCATTAAAAACGAGCTCAGAGACAGAGAAATCTTTCTTATTGATGAAAACAAAAGTGGGTTATGCTGGAGCTTCGTACGATGTCGTTGGTGAACTGAGTGTTTCGATTGCCAACAAGTTAAACGATTCCGATGGAAAAAGACGTTCTGACAAAACAAGAACGAACTTCATCACCCGACGTCACGACAAGCGTGTGTCGTCCATCACGCAACAATCGCGGTCAAGATAGTCCTCGTTGATGAAGCGCAACCTCAGTTGAAGGTTGAAGGTGTGACACGTAGTTTTCACCATCGATCTAGCTTGAGTAGATATACACCGGACTTAGAACAATATCACACACAAGAATGACGGGAAGGGTGACTTTCTTCAGTCTCACGTATGGCACTATTGTATCAGGTTCTTGAACTCATCAAAGACAGTCATAGCGCTTTCAAGCTCACCTTCATTGGCGCGGCCCCTGAAGATTGTGTTGGGGTTGGGGATTCGGAGATTAGTGCTCGCGAAGTTCAAGTGATCATGACAAGGGATAGAGAGCGTCTCCAGGAATTTGAATTAGGATATACTCGAGGTGGTCATCTCGTTAGAGGCAGCACGATTGCAGAGAAGAGGTTGATTGAAATGGTATGGAGATCAGTAATAGATTTCTCGATCCAGGTTGGCGCTCTGTATATTTTGTTTTTTTAACTTTCTCTTGTCAGTCTCACCTTTCAAGTCGAAAAACAAATTCAAAGCAGCCAGGGCATATTCACAGAGCCACAGAGTATTCATGCATCTAAGGAGACCAAGCTCGGTTTCCGCATCCATAATTCATCAGTCGTTGGCCAGGGAGAGTTTTGTAAATGTATTATCACTTTCATATGTACTTGAAGTTCTCAGAGCTAAACAAATTATATATATCAGGATCCAGACGCTAAAATATAAGGTCCCGTTTCGTTGTAGTCCGTGCTGCACAAGCGAAAATAAAGTCATGAACTGCCTGGAGCGGCAGGATTATCTGAGTAGTGCGTTGTAATTATATCGACAAGATCCTTAATGGCAGTATTTGTGATAGACTTGAACTCAGGAAAGTATGTCGCATAGGGGTCATCAGGATTTTCGAATTCCTCGCTTGAAGGCATGGCTAATTCCCGCAGCTTTTGATACCACAGTTTGAAGATAGATCGACATTCGAAGAGAAATGCCCCATATTCTGAGTCGCGATGTGTGGTGGGTATTGTGGTTATCTCGAACGATGCATATCCACGGTCTCTGTGGGTGCCAGCAACGGCCATCCGTAAGTTTTGCACTTTTTGCGGAACTTGTTCAGGGGAAGAGAAATGCCGGCTGTTGAAGACTGCGGCCCATTGTGCAACCCAATAAAATGACCAAAGGTCATCGATGGGGGTCTGAAAAAGTTTAGCTGGCGTTTCGCGCAACTCGTCAGACATAAATTCTTCTGTTCCCTGCAGAAACATATCTCAGTCGAGGTAACAGCATAAGAATGAAGTTCAACTTACCGAGCGCGAGCTCCTGCGGCCTCCCGGTAGATAGGTCTTCAACTTAACAGCCATATCGCCATCGATCACAAACCCATGGCATTCTGTGCCGATACCATGTTCCTCTAAGAACGCCCGGAGCTCTAGATCTCTCAGCATATCAAGGGCGTTGGTCATCGTTTTCGCCTTCCTCAGCCACAACACGTTTCCAATACTAATATCCCGGTGCTGATAACCTTTCTCAAGAATGTTTCTATAACCTGAAACATCGCTTCAAATGACGTCCCAATCAATCAACATAAAACTCACCGATCATAGCGTGTATAATTGCCAAGAAGAGGCTCTTGGGACTATCCGCCTTGACAAGTGATTCCCCTGCAAACTCAGAAATGTGTTCATGAAGGGCACGAAAGTCTTTGAAGGGAAGCGTCGAATGACTATCCTTGTAAACCGGCCAAAAATCGACATTTTCGAGGAAAAGGTGATTGGTTGCAGGTACCCCATCTTTGTTATGGACGAGACTCGAATAAAAATGACTTATTACACCAAACATGCCGCTACAGTCATTGAACATCTCACTCTCCAACATGGCAGTCGAGTGCTCGACCCATGATAGCTTCACAACATGCTGTGCTCCAAGCGTGA
Organism: Calocybe cyanea; assembly: GCA_018851305.1. Classification (NCBI taxonomy): domain Eukaryota; kingdom Fungi; phylum Basidiomycota; class Agaricomycetes; order Agaricales; family Lyophyllaceae; genus Calocybe; species Calocybe cyanea. The sequence goes on from JABCKL010008506.1 coordinate 15,714, forward strand.
TCGGCTGAGTGAACGCAGTAATTGTATGTCGAACGAGTTGGACACGGCTCTCGGAACTGTTGTATAGCATGATGGGTGGTTCTATACAATACATGAGAGAAGATCCGAGTAAGCATTGTTCACGTACGTCGATCGGCCTGCCGCTTGGAATATACAGGCTCGCCTTTCTTTTGAGAAGCATCTGTCGTCACAACATTAACTGAAAATTTTCTATACCAGATGAAAGAGAAACGCACACTGCGAGGACCTTTTTGTATTAGAAACTTTGGTACCGAAGACTGTGACGTGCGGTGACTCGTCTACAGTGTCTAAGTCGATAACATCAGCGTTAGAGTCGAACAATCATAAGGAAAAGCTCGCCTAGAGCGATAGATTGCGAAGCTTTCTTCGCCTCATCTTTCTCCTGTATACGTATCGACCTCCGGAGTGTTTGCGCTACAACTTCGGGAGGATAGGGCTCTGGTAGCTTCTGCTCCGAGGAGTCAATGGGCTTGACGAGCAGAACTCGAGCATTGCGACCTCGAATACCCAGACGATTGTATAGCACGGATTCTATCTTCATCTTTTGCCCTTGAACGTCCAATTCATCCTTCTGCATATACATCACCCCATTACTCTCCCATTCCGGAAATCCGGCATCGCCTCTAGTTTCCCATGTCAACAGAGAGAGGAGAAGCTGTATGACTTGCGTTGTGCCATTCGCTGAGTTGGGTTTTAGAGCTTTGGATGCCGTCAAACCTCCGGCATGGAAACACAAGAAACGAAGCTCCTTTGACTTGTGATTGTATCCTAGAACGAGCGCGAATACACGGGAAGGAACTGCGTCAAATAAGCAGCGAGCATAGGTTGCAGCCTGCGATAGAAGTTGAGGCCAGTCGCCCTTGACTTCCACAGGGATCTCCATTGTATGTTTACGAAGACCATCTTTGGGACGCCAAGATAGCGTCTCCGGCTTTTCAGGGAGGTCGTAAGCACCTGCCAAGTCTGGTTTGATGGCCGCTGTGCCTTCAACACCATCCTTCGTGGGCCTGTCCCAAACGCTGAATCGAAGTTCTCTATTATATCCTTTGGATGAGCTGCCAAGAGCCTCTCTACACCAGTCCAAACATTGATTCAGATATTGTTGTAAGGGTTCGTAGTGGGCAATTTCTTTCGCGTCGTCCGGGAGCTGAGGGGGTGTAAATTCGCTCGCTTTCTTCATGACTCGCTCGCAACGGTCCAGATCAACGTCATACTCAGATATAGAGTCTTTAGACTCAATGTTTTCGAATCTTGTCTTGCGCTTTTTGGCAGATAAAACGCGTGCCAACGAAGATGCGTCCATTTCCCAGGTCGCATCGGCAAGCTCTCCCCCTGCGTGCTTTATTAGATCCTTTTGTGACGTATTACTGGGAGGTTTGAAGTTTTCGGCTGAAATAGGCTTGCTTCCAGAAGTGGTGCGTCGCACGGGTGTGGAGAAGAGTGCCGCCATTGTAGTCGAGTTTGACTGCTGAGTGGCGCGCTGATCTAACAAACGTATTGTATCAGCATATTTGGCAGTACATGAAGTGGCAAGCATGTACTCAATATACACAGTGACGAGTAGTAATGTCAGATGTAGCTGCACAATGAAGTTTCGAAGGCGCAACCACCGCACAACCTCGTTCAACTGGACTAAGTTCGATCACGACCACGTGAGATCCTTTGAGATTAGATAAGATTGATTGTTGAGTTTACAGAGTAGCGTGAGAACCCAACCCCAACATCAGTCAGTGCAAATTACATATCCAGCATGTTACTGACCGTGATATGAGCATGCGGTTTGACATATGGCCATGCTACCAGCGTCAGAATCGAAGTGCATACGCTGAACAGCCCCTTTAGCCTCGGCAGCAAAGAATTCAAGCATGTGCGCAACAATGCGTTAGACAAATTAGTTTTTCAGCTAACAATCCAGTCGCCTTATTGCTCTCTTTAACCATCCTTGTCGGAAATCCCCGCGACTATGACCGATACAATTGATATACACTGTTTACCATATATGAAGGGACGGTTGCAGAAATGGAACACATGTGCCGCTACCACTTGCAGTCGAATGAGTATGTATCCCGAATTAAATAGTTGCTTGTCAGCTAATATCAATTGCATCGTTATGTATCACCAAACGCGAGCTTCTGCAGTCCCCAAGTAGATAATTACCCTACTTCACAGCCATATCGCCAACGGTCACACGCCCATTGCCCTGTGTGTCAATACCACATTCCTCCAAGAACTCGCGAAGTTCAGGATCTTTCAGTATATTGGTTGCGCGATTGTTCTCGCTTTAGCTTGCTAGAACAAGATTACGTTTTCGAGACTATTACTCCGGCACTGATAAAATTTCTCGAGTGAGCTCCTATGACCTTAAACATTAAGTCTAGTATTGCCTCATCAGCTGAAGCAAGGCTCATCGATCATAACATGGATGGTGGCCAAAAAGAGATCCTTGGGATTTTCTAGTATGACGAGCGATTCCTCAGCAAGCTCCAAGGCATGTTTAACAAGAAAGCGGAAATCCAAATGGACTGTTTTTTAATCCTTGCTGTACAGAAGTAAAAATCCTCGATAGGAAGATTGTTGGTCGTAAGCACCCCATGTCGTTAATGGACGATACTCGGATAGAAATGGCTTGTGACGCCAAACGTGTATTCCACCTCTTAAGCATCTCACTCCCCACCATGGCAGATGAGTGTTTTCTAGGAAGTCTGGAAGACCAACAGCACCAATCAAGCCAGATCTATGAGGTTTGCGCCGCCAGGACCATCCTTCGTCGGCTGGATTAGGACCTAAAAGGAGCTTTCAGTCACTTCAAGCTCGGTGTAATCTGTACCAAAACCACTTTCCTCCAAAAACTTCCGAAGATTTAGATCGCTCAGCATATTCGATGCGGTGTTCGTTGTTTTGGCTAGCCTTAACCAGGATACATCCCCAATGCTAATGTTCCCGCGCTGTTTATCGCTCTCGAGTTTGCTCCTCTAGTATGAACGTGATGTCAGGCTCAAATATCGCCCCGGAAATCGGAGAAAGCAAGACACACTGATCATGCATGCATGATTGCCAAGAAGGTTATCGATTTCAAACAGGCAATTCTCGAAATCAGAAACGTGTTTGACAATTTCTCGAGCGTCCCGCTCAAGTCGCGTTGGCAAGCCCTTTCGAGACGTGGCTATTAGTTCTGAGGCTGCTAGTCCCAGTTCGTCGCACGTGGGTGGAGAATAGCTTAGATGTCGATATGTGGTTGAGTTGAGATATTGAATGATGGAGGTATAGCGATATGGCTAGATAAAAGGGATTACCAATATCTCTTGTCATACAATCAAGAAAAGATGTATAGTGTCACGCTCACGCTGGCGCTGTAAATTTCGGCACAATGCAAACTATCATGATCAAGGTTCGATAACCAAATCCTATCCACAGTATATCCTCTACAGAATCCAGGAACCGCCATGATCCTCAAGAACTAAGATAACCTGCCCCTGCGACAATTTCGACGAGATCCATGATGGCGGTGTTCGCTACTGCTTTGAATGCAGGATAATATGTCGTGTAAGAATCCTTAGGATCCGGAGATATATCGCTCGAAGGCAAAGTCAGATCAAGCAGCTTTTCGTGCCACATTTTAAACACAGTGTGACATTCGTAGAGGAACGGCCCATAGTCTAAACGTTGATGTGTACGCATGTTGGTTATTTCCGACATTGCAGATTCACGATCTCTGCGATTACCAGCCACGAATATTCGCAGATCTTGTACATCTTGAGGGACTTCCTCAGGACGAGCGAAGTACCGGCTGTTGAAAACTGCAGCCCATTGTGCAAGCCAGTAAAATGACCAAAGATCATCGACGGGAGTTTGAAAGTAGTTCGTACGTGTTTTGCGCAAATTAGTGGACATAAATTCTTGGGTTCCCTACACAAGATTGCTTCAATAAAAGTAAGTAAGGTAAGTTGAGTTTTATATTACCGAACGCGAGCTTCGGCGGTCCCCTGGTAGATAAGTCTTCAACCTAACGGCCATATCGCCGTCAATCACAAATCCATTGCATGCTGTGCCAATGCCGTGTTGGTGCAAGAATTCGCGAAGCTCCGGATCTGAAAGCTGATTGAGCGCATTAGTCACTGGTTTCGCCTCCTCCAACCACAACACGTTTCCGATACTGATATCCCGGTGCTGATAACCTTTCTCAAGTATGTTTCTATAACCTAACAGTATCTTGTCAAACCACTTCCCGATAAGTTAAGATACAACTCACCAATCATAGCATGTATAATCGCCAGGAAGAGACTCTTGGGACTATCGACTTTAACGAGTGATTTCCCAGCAAA
>JABCKL010008507.1:0-13849 GCA_018851305.1 Calocybe cyanea
CATGCCACACAATCATACTAAGGGGCTCCAACAAGAATTTTCAGGCTGGGTAGAGTGGCTGTAAACATATGGCAAAATCTCACTAAAATGCCCACTTTGATCTTGCAGTCCGTTCCGAGACAAACAAGGGATTACCGATCAAACTGTGATTTTTGACAAGCTATAATTATCGACATCAGTTATGGACACCAAATTCAGTCGAGCGACGACCCGTATTTAGAACTAGCTCGCGAAGTTTCCCATGCAGGAGCAACATCGGGTCCGCCGGGTGGCACACCAGTGGACCTGTTTCCGTTTCGTGAGCATCTTCGCCGGGTGCATCCCCTTTGAAAGCTTTAATACTCATTCGTTCAGTTCGTCATTTTCCATCATGGTTTCCCGGGACTTACTACGCCACGTATGCGCGAAGCACGCTACCTACGATCCTGACGCTTCTCCAATACCATTACAATCATATGAAGGAAAAGATGGTCAGTCTACTTTTCAGAAGCGTCATTAGTTCATCTAGATACTTTACTTTCTTTCAGGCTAAAGGAAAAGCAAAGCCATCCTTCTTAGCATCATTGATAGAGGATATGCTCAGAGAAGGAGATGAGGACGAGGCAACGGTTAAGCGGACTCAAGCTGCTACGGCGATCACATACATAGCGGGAGCCGAGACCGTACGTCAACTCAAAGCAAAACACCAGTACATGACGCCGAATAAACCGAAGAACAGACCGCATCGACGCTCTCGTTCTTTTTGCTTGCGATGGTCCTTCACCCCGATGTCCAGACTAAGGCACAGGAAGAGATCGACCAAGTCGTTGGTCTAAGCCGCCTCCCGGAATTCCAAGATAGAGAAAGCCTACCATATATTGAATGAGTTTTGCAAGAGACACTGCGGTGCGTCTTCATCCCTTTCCTCCGAGCACTAGTCCTTAATATTGAGTTCAGCTGGAATCAGACGGTTCCAGTAGGTCAGGCTACGTTGAGAATGGTAATCTAATTCAACAATTTACACCCTCAGGCATTCCTCACAAGTCAATGGAGGATGACATCTACCACGGCATGCTGATTCCTAAAGGATCTATTATCATAGCCAACGCTAGGTGCGGACTCCAGTATTTTCACACTCGCCCCACTGATACCATTACCGTATGACAGAGCCATGACGCTCGATGAAACTTTATACAAGGATCCGTTCAAATTCAACCCATTACGCTTTCTACCGCTTCCAGAAGGTCTTGGTGAACCGTATCCAACAGGACAATTTGGCTTCGGACGAAGGTGAGAACGCCTTGCAGGCTATTCAAACCTTGCCTATACGAAGCGACTCACCCACGGGTAGAATATGCCCAGGTCGGTTCCTTGAGGAGCACAGCGTCTGGATTGCTATGGTGACTATTCTAGCCACCCAAACGATCTCAAGAGCGATAGGGTACCGAAACAACGGGTGTAGCTAAGTCTGTCGTCTACCAATTCTCGATCAATTCCCTTATCTGATTCGAAATATCCAAAGTCACCCCAGTCCTTTTCCTTGTGATATCAAACCAAGAAATGAAGGTGTGTCTCAACTATTGCGACGAGCCGTAGAGAGTGGTTGAACGCTCGAGCTACTGGATTTGGTAGTAGGGATGACTGTTATGTCCCCATTATTTGGGTGAACTATCGAACACCGAAATTGAAGCGGCTTCTTGCCATGAGCGCTCAGTGGAATTGTTAGCTGTGAAAGGTATATCAGGTCGAGACCCGAACTTCTGTTTTCTCTGTTCCGTGACATATCAGCGGCTCAAACTTGCCATTTTCTGCCACGCGTGGGGAATTACCCTCAGGAAATTTCCGTCAAACGTCAGCGACAATGTGGTGTTTCCATCAAACGTCGGTTGCAATGTGGTGTGCCTTAAAACACTTACCCACAGTGGTATTCTCAAAAACAAATAGCCATTTCTAGGCATGGAGGGTGGGAAGCAAGCAAAACATTGCAGGCATATCTGACCGATGGAGCTTTCTGTGACCTTCCCCTATTCCTCCCTATACATCGAACTCCATGTCTTGGAACTGGCTACTCCTCATAGCTCTGGTCGTCTGTGTAGTCGTGAAATATCGACTGTCTTCAAGAAAAGACGCTCCGTTGCCTCCCGGACCCCCGGGAGATCCTTTAATTGGACATCTTCGGTTGATGCCTCCCGATAATCAAGATGTTTACTTCTACGAGTTGGGGTTGAAGTACGGTGCGTGTGTCGTCATCGGTGCTGATGCATGCGATGAACTTAAAAAATTGAATCTCCCAAAGGCAATGTCGTGCACCTCAAAGTGTTGAATAAAACCTTTATCATCTTGAATAGCGTCCAGGCTGCAATCGACTTACTTGACAAGCGGGGTGCTAATAACAGTGATAGACCCCCTTTTCCTGTGTACACGCTGTATCCTATCCTGGCTTGTCATCCTGTTTCTCTCGAGCGTTAACTGAGATTTTGTTTTGTACCAGTATTGGGTTAGGCAACGCTCTGTCCATTGAAAGATATGGGTCAGAATGGCGTAGACAACGTGCAATGGTTCAGCAGCATTTCAACAAGGAAAAAAGCAAGCAGTATCACCCTCTTCAAACCAGAGAAGCTCACGTCCTTGCCTTGAATCTCCTTTCTTCGACGACCGAAGACACTTTGAGTCTTTTCATGCGGTGATTGACCATGCAACTTAGTCCACAATATGGCACATTCACTCTGTCAAAGCTTTTCGACAGGTATCATCATCGACATTAGCTATGGGCATACCCTCGAATCAACCGAGGACTCGTATTTTGAGATTGCTCATGAAGCCTCTCACCTGTTAGCCAATTCTGGTCCCCCAGGTGGTACGCCGGTTGACTTGTTCCCTCTACGTGAGTCCTTCAAATGAGAAGGGCTTTCAGTCACGGGTTAAAAATGCATTGTATAATAGTTCAATACCTCCCATCTTGGTTTCCTGGAACCTATTACGCCACATATGCCCGGAAGTCGTTTCAGCAAATGGTGAAGTTGTTCGAGTATCCCTACGAGCACGTCGAGAAACAGATGGTTTGTTCTACTTCATCCGTGGAGAATGGAGTTTGGCACCCTCATGGCTTTTGTAGGCAAAGGGATTGGCTAAGCCATCCTTCCTTGCATCTTTGATTGAAGAATATCATGCAAGAGGAGAGGAAGACGAATCAGAGGTCAAGTTGATCAAACAAGCTACCGGCACTGCTTACTTTGGCGGGGCGGAAACTGTAAGTCGAACATCAAAGCGAGGCATTTTTTGATGAGATAATTTTCTTGATAGACATCGTCTACGCTTTCGTTCTTTCTGCTGGCGATGGTCCTTTATCCAGAAATTCAGATCAGAGCGCAAGAAGAGATCGATCGTGTCGTTGGGTCGGACCGCCTGCCGGAACTTCAAGATAGAGAGAGCTTGCCATTTATTGAGTGTATCCTGCAAGAAACCATACGGTATGTATCAAACTTCTAGCCCCATGAGTTTTCTGGCTATGGAGTCTCCGAAGCTGGCACCAGCCACTCCCATCAGGTAGACTCGTAATCCACATGTTATGTCTGGCTGTTGCTCGAAGTATCCTTTCTATAGGCGTCCCCCACAGGTCGATGGTGGATGATGTTTACAACGGCATGCTGATTCCTAAGGGATCAATCATCATCGCTAATGCCAGGTGAGCTTTAGATGCTTCGTATCATTCTCACTCCTTAGACGATTATTACAATAGATCCATGTCACTTGACGAAGCAGTATATAAAGACCCATTCAAATATGATCCAGCGAGGTTTTTACCAGAGCCAGAAGGACGCGGGGAACCGTATCCTATCGCCCACTTCGGTTTTGGACGAAGGTGAGATTTATGCATTTGAGTAGGCAGGGCACTTTTGACTCATGTGTGGCAGGATATGTCCTGGGCGCTATCTCGCGGAAGACAGCGTCTTCATTGCGATTGCAACCATCTTAGCCACTACGACCATCTCGAGAACCATTGGAGCGGATGGGAAGGAGATCGTTCCCGACAAGTCTCACATTGTAACTGGCATAATCACGTCCGTCTTTTATGTCATCTACTGGTGGATTCTTCGTCTGACATGAAACTGTTTGCAAGTCATCCGGGCCCTTTCCCATGCCAACTCAAACCACGGGACGAGAATACTCTCAACCGCTTACAGAGACACGTTGATAGTTCTTGGGCTTAAGTTGTGGGGCTGTTGTGGGTGAATAGGTGAAGCAATGACAGTCTTGTGCTCACACAGTAGCTATAATGACCAGTATTCGTCGCCTATGTATAACGCGTAGCTTGTAAACCTAACGAGACATCATATTTGGGAAGGAGCAATGGTGCGCGACAGATACCAAATGACATCCTGGTTGTATTCACTTCGACTTTAATGATTATTGTGGTTTTAACATAACGAAGGACAGATAAGAAGGAGCTTATTAGTCTTCTAGCCTACGATAGTTGGTACCATGTTTCGACAACAGCTGTAGTGCTCAAGGCTTTTGGCTAAGATATGGCGCGTGGCTACATTCCACGAGAAATCTTTTCAGCGCAGCTTGTTTAATGTACGCGAATCTGAGAGACGTGTAAGTTAGCAGAAGCAGATGTATTGGAATATGATTAGTGGTCTTCGAAGAGCAGTTGAAATGTCCAGTCCGTTTAGGAATTTAACCATGAGAACGATGGCAGATGCGGAATGCTAATCGACGTGGTGGCTGTATTTCTGAGAAGAATGATCCGCTTCTATCACCTTTAGTATTTTTGTTGTGCTCCTATAGATGAATAACGAACATGGGTTTTCTCGCCCGGCCACATAGCTATTTATGGCCTCATTAAATGATAGTACGATGCACCATCAAAAATCCAAACAGACACTGTGGACTTGTGATCAACTGTTGAGGCTAAGATGAAGGCCACTGGAGCTACTGTAGCTGCTACTCACCAAAAATGCTGATGATGAGAGTCACGTGGAATTTAACAAGCTCAATTTAACTTTCAAGTCAACCTTCGAGGAGTTCCGTGCCAGATCCGCCGCGCTGACTGCTGTATAGCACGTAAAATTCGCTCTGGCATTTGGAGTTGTTTGGGTTATAAGATGATACAAAGAAGCAGACAGCTCAGGTCGATCTGTTTCATTCCCCCAAAAACCTACCTCTCGTCATGTTGTGGTACTGGCTACTCCCAATCCTTATAGTCACATTTCTAGCTTTATGGTACAAAAGAAAAAATGGTCCGTTGCCTCCTGGACTTCCGGCTGATCCCCTCATTGGGCACCTCCGGTTCATCCCTCCCGCTGGCCAAGACAAATATTTCTATAAACTGGGCTTGAAATACGGTGCGTATAACTTTGCGAGAAGTTTTTAACGGCATCAAACTAGCCTCTCATAGGAGATGTCGTGCACCTCAAAGTCTTAGGCCGATCGTTGGTGGTCTTGAATAGCGCATAAGCCGCAGCCGACTTACTTGACAAGCGGTGCGCCAACACCAGCGATAGACCTTATTTGCCTATCTACTCACTGTAAATTATCCCGGTTTATCATTATCCCTGTTAAAGATAACATCACTGACAGTTTCTCACAAGTATGGGATGGTCAAACACTCTACCACTCGAAAATTATGGGCCGCAGTGGCGTAGGCAACGCACGATGGTGCAGCAATACTTGAGCAAGGAAAAGTGCAAGCAACATTATCTCATACAGACAAGAGAAGCTCATACTTTGGCTTTGAATCTTCTTTAGAAGACGGCGACGGAAGACTACTCTAACCTTTTCATACGGTAAGTGGGTAACTGGTTGCGTTATTTCTAACAATACCAAAAAACACGATCACTCACTTGTACTTGTAATCTAATCAAGCTTCTCAGCAGCAGTCATCATTGACATTGCTTACGGACATCGGCTGGAGTCGAGCGATGATCCCTACCTCAAGATCGCTGATGAATGCTCTCGAGTATTAGCAAATTCGAGCCCACCCGCTGGCACGCCAGTCGACTTGTTTCCAATACGTGAGTCACTTTTTCTTCTGAAAATTTTGCCAAGGCGACATAAAGTTTTGATATTGAAAACTGTTTAAAGTCCGTTACTTCCCATCGTGATTTCCTGGTACTTACTATGCTACATATGCGCAAAACAGACTCCCAACAATGGCCAAGCTTTTTGACTATCCCTACAATGAGTTGAAGGTTCGGTTTTTTGTGGACAGTTGTCAGCTCTCTGCAACTGTTTTTTTCTCTAGGCTAAGGGGTCAAACAAACCGTCTTTCCTCGCATCTTTGCTAGAGGATTTATGCGCAAAAGGAGGAGAGGAGGACAATACCGAAATACAGTTGATCAAGTACGCCAGCGGGTCCATGTATTTTGGAGGTGCCGAGACGGTAAGTCAAAATACACTAGTACGTGCGAAGAGAACACTCACAAGAATCGCCTCTTTCCCTCAGACAGCCTCCACACTTTCGTTCTTTCTGCTTGCGATGGTACTATATCCGGAGGTTCAAGCTAGAGCTCAGGAAGACATTGACCGCGTTTTTGATGGTTCAGGTCGTCTTCCTGAGCTTGTGGATAGTGAGAGGCTGCTGTACCTTGAGTGTGTATTGCAGGAGACGCTGCGGTAGGTCCTCGCCCCTCCCTCCACGGCCCTACTATTTCGTGTTGTAATTCTCCGACAAGGTGGATAATTCAAGGTGGCACCAACCTTTCCCGACTGGTGCGTATCATATTATTTTCTACCCCGATGGATGTTTTTTGCCTATCGTTCTGTTCCAGGCTTTCCTCACAAATCGACGAACGATGAAATGTACAGCGGCATGCTTACTCCCAAAGTGTCTGTCATCATAGCCAACGCTAGGTGAGGGTTACTTACTTTTAATCCTATCTCGAAGCACGCGTACCCAAAACCTTTTTGGAAACAGAGCCATGGCACTTAACGAAGCCATATACAAAGATCCCTTCACGTTCGATCCAACGAGGTTTTTACCATCGCCAGAAGGACGCGGCGAGCCATATCCAACAGGGCAGTTTGGCTTTGGACGAAGGCGAGACTTTCTTTCTCTTCAATGGGGCTTTGCTCAAGGCCATTGACTCAAAACCTGCCACGAGCAGAATATGTCCCGGTCGGTATCTAGCTGAAGATAGCCTCTGGATCGCAATCGCTACTATCCTAGCCACGATGAAAATTTCTAAAGCGATTGGAAAAGACGGGAAGGAGATTATTCCTGACGAATCCGTTGTTACAGCTGCGGTAACTACGCACGTGTGCCGTTATTTAGCCAAATTATCCTCTTCGTGTATCTAATAAAGAGCTGTTTTTCTTTTGGTTAAATAGCCATCCGAGCCCTTTCAGTTGTGTTTTTAAACCGCGCAACAGAGAGGTTTTGCCGGTTCTGAAGCAGCTTGTGGAGCGCGCATGAGCATGAGCGATGACGCGTGGTCTGACAGGGCTTGAAGTGGAGTTTAGTCGTTTGTTGATTCTATCTACCTTGTTCTATACTTTTTTGTTTTTGTTTTTGCACCGGGGCCGGAGGTTTTGCTAAGCAAGTGTGATTGACTCAAATATAGTATGAATTGTCGATCAATATAATTGATTTGTAAGATAAGCCTAGAGGTTTTCGAGACATGTTGTCCGTTCATCCTTGCGTTCACACGTTATTGTCGGTCCTTGTTCTAAAAGGTCATGATGCTGGACAATTTGCATATAGAGGTCCATCTAGCTCGACTACCGCACAGCTCTTTTGCCTAGAAGAACGTAGCTCTCTAAACTAGCCAGCTGTCTTCGGGTTCTATGTAATCTCAACGTACATTTAAATTACCCTTTCTGGTCGACAAACCAAAGCGGACCGCGTTTGAATTGTAAAGTAGGATCTTAGGGGCAATCGGGGGGGAAATGGCAAAGAGATCGTTCCTGAAAGATAGACAGGAGCAAAGATCAGAGGCAAGTTGGTCGCATTATATTTTCTGTTGTTATTGCCTTGACACCATTCAACAGCTTTTGCTTTCAATGACCATTTTACAGACCAATCAGCCGTATTATTTGCACCGAAGCGGCTTTCCGCAAATTTAATTCAGTTGATCACGGTTTAAGGCTGTTTAAGACCACACTTTTGTCACGCGCAGGGACACAACACGACCGCATTTTTTTTTCCCAGCAAACGTCAGGGAAAACATGGAACTCTCCGGATACCTTTTCTGAAACTTGAATACAGCCAGTTCTGGGCGTGGGGACTGGCTATTCTGATCAAACGATGAAAGGGTCCTACTGTAAACCCTTGGCCCGTCTGTGACTCCCATTCCCTTTACGCACTCATGTTCTGGATCTGGCTTCTCTTCATTGCTCCACTCGCCTATGTCGTCTTGAGGCGAAAGTACTCCTCAAAGAAGGGCACTCCATTGCCTCCTGGGCCCCCAGCGGATCCTATCATTGGACACCTTCGATACATGCCTTCCAGTGATCAAGACATGTATTACTACGAGCTAGGATTGAAATACGGTGCGTATAACGTTAGATAGGTTGATATACCGAACTAACAGTGATTCTCAAAGGCGATGTGGTGCATCTCAAGGTCTTAAACCGATCGATCATCATCTTGAACAGCGTTCAAGCAGCAATTGAATTGCTCGACAAGCGGGGGATCATTTACAGTGACAGGCCTTCTCTTCCCATATACACACTGTATGATTCCTTGGCTTTTGATTTGTGCCGAATACTCACTGCTTTGGATAAGTATCGGCGTGGAAGGCGCCTTACCCTTTCAGAAATATGGGTCAGCCTGGCGTAGGCAACGTACGATGATCCAACAACATTTCAACAAGGAAAAAAGCAAACATTATCATCCTCTTCAAACGAGAGAAGCCCGTATTCTTGCCTTAAACCTCCTTTCAACAACCGAAGACAGCTTAGCCCTCTTCATGCGGTATGTGACATGTTCTTTTCTAGACTACAAAGACAGTACTCACCGCCTCAAGCTTTTCGACAGGTATTATCATCGATATCAACTATGGACACACACTCGCGTCAAGCGAAGACCCATATTTCGAAATTGCACAAGAATGTTCCCGAGTATTTGCCAAAACGGGTCCACCAGGTAGTACACCAGTTGATCTGTTCCCATTTCGTGAGTCCTACAACCTTTCACAGTGTTGTGAAGACCTGTACTTCTTGTAACACCTTTAAAGTTCGTTACTTCCCTTCATGGTTTCCCGGAACATATTATGCTACATTTGCGCGTAACTCGTGCCACGAAATGGTAAAGTTGTTTGAATATCCATACATTCAAATTGAGAAACAGATGGTTCGTTTCTTTCCTACAAAGTAGATAGACCAGTCTATTTATTATTTCTGCAGGCGAAGGGGATAGCGAGGCCGTCATTTATGACATCAATGATTGAAAGTTATTATGCAAAAGGAGAGAAAGATGAAACAGAGGTCAAGTTGATCCAACATGCCACCGGAACTGTGTATTTTGGGGGGGGCAGAAACCGTAAGTTACAATATGGAGCGAGCTCTACCTGATATTGAGCATTCGAGTAGACATCGTCCACACTTTCATTCTTTCTACTTGCCATGGTTCTTCATCCCGAATTTCAGATTAGAGCTCAAGAAGAGATTGACCGCGTTATTGGTTCGGATCGCCTTCCGGAAATTAAAGACCGGGAAAATCTGCCATTTCTCGAATGCATCCTACAAGAAACAATACGGTATGTTCCCCTTTAATACCTCGCTGGGTCCTTATCTAATGGATACGCCAAGTTGGTACCAGCCAATCCCGACAGGTAAGCGTAATTCGGAAAATCTGTTGTGCCGTGTTAATATCTCAATCTAGGCGTTCCCCACAAATCGATGGAGGATGATATATACAATGGTATGCTAATCTCCAAAGGGTCAATTATCATAGCAAATGCCAGGCAAGTATCTGTTAGTTCATGAGTTCCTCGTTCTCAACACTGGTCTCACCATAGAGCAATGACACTTGACGAAGCATTGTATAAAGACCCATTCAGATTTGATCCAGTGAGGTTTTTACCAGAACCTGAAGGGCGTGGAGAACCACATCCTATTGGACAGTTTGGATTTGGGCGAAGGTGAGATTCCTATCTTTAGCATACACTGAAAACCCAAGCGTGAGCAGAATCTGTCCTGGCCGTTACCTTGCAGAAGATAGCGTCTGGATTGCGATCGCGACTATCTTGGCTACTGCGACGATCTCGAGAGCCATTGGAGAGGATGGGAAGGAGATTATCCCCGAAGGAACCATCGTCGCAACTGGAATAACCTCGTCCGTCTTTCCTCGCTCTCCATTTTTATAATTCTTTGTCTGACATGAAACATTCGAAGCCACCCGAGTTCTTTCCCATGTAATATTAAACCTCGTAACCAGGAGGTATTTCAAGTCCTGAATCAACTCGCGGACAGCGCCTGAGCTTGAGGAAGGACAAGAGTCGGGTGGATGGTGGTAAATCCCCGGCTTTTCTTTATCTTATGTGAAACCGGTCCATGTTAGGAAGGCATCTCGTACTAGCTATTATTCTTGTTAGTAATATAGTTTCTTGTGGCCTATCATTGTAAGAATGTCAACACGAGGCACAGACGCTGATTGCCAACGGCTCTGCACGAACCTTTGATCACCCCATCACCATACCCTGCATAGTGTACGGCTTGAGATAAAAACTTTCACGTTAGTGTAGGCCTCCAATGAAGTGAACAATGTGGCGAAGACTTTTGTAGTATCCTCCAATCGATCGCGACTCGTCTCATCTAGACCATCAATCTTGATAACAACAGGTGAATCGGGTTCCAATCGAGAAGCCACTGAAACAGAATTCGTATATAACTTTGATGCTTGGCCGACAGAAATGTTGTCTAATAGCGAGAGTTGTTTTTCGTAGAATGTCGTGGATAACTTCAGCAACATCATCCGAACGAGCCGCTAATTGGCGAGCAATCGATGGGAAATATAGCTTGGGATCCGTCGTTTCAGCATTGTTCCTGTTGGTGAAAAATTGTGCCCAAAGGATACCCCGTGCGAACGATGCGGTAACAGCGGATTTGCCACACCCAGGAACACCAGTGAGCCAAAGAAAGTTAGGTGTTCCAGGCCTGATGTCGTCCGTCCACTTCCTGATATCAGCAAGGACTTCGGTACGGGTATTCTCATCGCATGGTCGCTTTCCCTGACCGTCATAAGTGGGGGTCGGCAACAGTGCGCAGGTTCAGGGTCTCAGACAAAAAGCGAGTCCGTTCAGAAATGCGTTTTTGTGTCTCCAGCTCGCTCACGAGTTCGCTCTAACAAAGATTTCAGCCGTGCGACAAATTGATTAACGGTAAGTTTACAAGTTCCCTCTCTTGAGCGTCCCGGATGTTTTGGATCTCAGTGACGATAGTCTCTTCGCGTTGGACATCATGTAATTTTTGCAGGATAATATCAAAACCCTTAGCCTGACTGATCAACGATAGATCCTGTTTCATATATTGGCTTTTAGTAATTTTTGCAGGATAATATCAAAACCCTTAGCCTGACTGATCAACGATAGATCCTGTTTCATATATTGGCTTTTATCACTTTCAAAGGTTGTACTTAGATGCTACCTGGAACAGTACGCGGGCATCTGTGATTCGCTTGTTGAATTCTTGAATCTCGGTTTGTATCCTAAGCCCGTGACCGACTTGCGACCACCTGCCATCTTCAAGTCCACATGCATACTTCACTGATAGGTTCTCTGGTTTGGCACGGGCGATTCTCTATCACATAGTCAGCAATTGGTTTAAAGATGTTTCCTCGTTGAAAAATCTCGTACCACTCCGAGTTTGACCAAGTGTGCTAGCGCAGTAATAAGACCGCGAGCAGGAAATGGGGCATCGGGTATTTAATTGAAATAAATCCTTGTTATTCTCGAGACCATCGGAAATGTGTTTGAGAACCCGATCCAGGGATGTCTCTGGATTCTTATTTGTCCACTCAGATAAAGTCTTGAAATTTTCTTTGCCAAATTCCCATGATTCCCATGGCGGGGTGATCTGCTCTTTACCCTGACGTTCCGGCCTTTAGGCTGAATGTTGTAGGCGATTGCTAAATATAATCAAACGGCACGTACTTGATTGCGTCTTTCTTCCGGCAGAAGATTTTGTCGAAGAATTGAGCGGCTAAGGCATAGATGCTTGTCGGATTTTTCGGAGAAAGTGCATCACTGCTGGACTTAGCCATCAGTGTACCATCAAAAAAGCAAGGTGTATGAGCACGTACAGCCTAGAATTGTCACGCGAAACATCACGCACGACGCACGTGAAGGATACAAACTCGGTTGAACAGAAGGATGCCGAGCCCGGAACCTGCCTGACATCTTCAAGTTTATGGCATCAGCGGTAAATCATAGCAATCGATGTCGTCAACCACCTCGGCGCTCTTCCCACCATTTTCCATCTGCGAGAGGTATGACTATAGACCTCTGACTAGTCCACCTTCGGCTCTTTCCGTAGCCCCCTTTCGTGGATACACCTCCGTTCAGCTCTCCCATGCCTCTGCCTGCTTCCACACATTCGCAAAACAGGCCATTTCAACCTTTATTCTCACAACCAGGCTTACATTTTTTGCCCTAATCGTCAGCAATCGGAGATTGCAGGACTCGGTGTAGATGCCTCCCGCTCTCCAGTACTACCAAACTATTCCAAATGGTACTGGCCTTATCCTTGGAAAACTCCTGGCTCCTGATGAACATTCCTCTTAATCGAAAGTCGTTGCGGTTGAGGGCACATGCTTTCGATGCGATGTTGGAAGGGATGTGATGTTTATGCCCATCTTGCTGGCTGCGCAGGTGGGAAAAGTCCGGACATTCAAGATACCATACCAATAATGACACAATAGGCCCTTGTATCAGGAATGATCTCCATATCGCCACCCGATTGTCTTCGGACATCGTCCCTATTGCAATGCAAACTTTCGTTCTATCTGATGCTGCGACGAAGGTGGCCACCTGAAAACCTCGTAAGCTTGTCCAGCTTATGTTCATCCTGACCTTGACGTTACTCCTTTTTAGATTAGGGCAAAACCTGATCGCAACCCGCGTAAAGAAAGATTAATATTCACGTCTTTTCCAACAATGCCAAGAAAAGAGTAATACGTAGAGTAACCAAGGGATTTTGGATACCACAAAAAGGCGTCTCGTGTCGGTGCGTCTAATAGTATGGCGTTATGATGGAATCTCCAGACGTTCACACTCGGTCCTTAGATATTTTGCATGGCCTAAACTCCGCTATATCTCCACTGACCAATATCTATACGTACTCGTCCGGGATTAGGGCTAAAGATATGACTGAATGCATTGTGCCTCGTTTCCTCTCCAGTTTCACGTCTTATGATCGCAAGTCTAGGCGTGCACAAGATACACTATGCTCGATATTGTGTATATCAGATCGTTAGAGAGAACGGTACGAAGGCGCGGAGAAGAGTAGGCTAGTAGACGTCGGTGTGGCTCCGACGTTTTAGGATAGGTCCTTGTTCGTTGATGGTGCCCAGGTACGTCCGTCTCCACAAAGCATTAGCGGTGCAACTTATTATGATCTAAGCAGGAAAGGACAAAGACTCAAGTCATCCACTATAGTGGAACATTGTGCGCCCCTAACGTGTACCTGTATGCAGTGCCCATGTCCAATTCAATCACAGAGCATCGCCTTTTTTTTTTGTCTGCTGGGGGGGGCGTCAATCACCACAGCCTGAAGCGGCGGTGCAACTTCTCACACCCTCATCAACCCCGATTGTGAAATGATGATATGCATGGGTATGTGGTATGATCAATAAGTTATGAGTGTAAGGATATGCAAGTGGTATGCGGATAAACACGTAAAGTAATCGTAGATCGATAAAGGGGGGGGG
>JABCKL010008508.1:0-19665 GCA_018851305.1 Calocybe cyanea
TGTCGCTTAGCAGGTGTAGCGAATATACCCAATCCTGCTACGCAGAAAAATATCGCCAGCATATTTGGCCACCAGTAATCCGGAAACAACACTCTAGATCTCCATATTGTAACACTATCAGTCACAATTGGCTGTACGAGCAGCATTAGGAATCAACTGCTCAAAACAGCACAATGCCAAATGACGATATGAGCTAACACTTACCAGTAACCCCGTCGTCCAGAGCCGGGTGTTGTCAAGTGTTTTTAGGACTTGGTTGGCCAACATTCGCGTCTCATCAAAAGACCTTCCCGTTCTGTTTGTGAGCACCCAAATAGCTTCATATACAACGACCCAGGAACATGAGCAAAGAATCCAAGCAGCTAAATAGTTCAGGATGGATATTGCAAAAAGTATTCGTTTAGTAAGGGTTGAAAGACCTCGCTTTCTAAGCTGAGCATTAGATGTGGCACAACTCGACAACATTAGAATACACACAACATGATGAAGGTCGCGATACAGAACAGTGCAGTATACAACCCTAGGAGCAGTTAATCGCATTGGTTAGACGCGTACAGCAAAAGATTCATACCCATGAGTAGTATTAGAGGTACTATGTGGATGGTGTTTCCAAGAAGGGTCGCTCCGAGGTGGCTAAGAATGGCACGCTCTCCTGGTGTCATGTCGATATACCTAAGGGGGGAGTTGACAAACGTGAGTCTCATGTGATAGCTATCTCTACCCGCACAAATAAGGATATCTAAGACCATGAGCTCTGATGAAGATATGAATACAATCATCATGATGCCAGATGCGGCGGCACCCCAGCTCACAACAATGAGTTTCGACTCATGTGCAATCTAGAATGGAGCCCATCCGTGATTTTCGGATCAATGAAACCGATAGTAGGCTCCAAACACGGAGGCTTCGACATTGCGCGGCGAGGGTCCCTAAAGCCATCATAGAATGGAAACGGAACGAGCAGAGATAGAGCTGCAGTTGTGCAAACTACCTTTTGGCCATGAACCCTTGTCGTGCAGAGATATGGCCATATCTGATTGTATCGAAGCCTGTCTCCTCGTACAGAGGCGATGACAATTTGATGTGCACTATACCTTGTTGTGCGACAACGGATGTAACCTTATATTCTTGTAATCTCGTAACGGGCCACCCCAACGAGTGAAAGACTCACGAGATGGAAGTACACATTTAAACCTGGATATGATTTTTGCAACAATCTAGATCCTATGTATATGAACCCACAAAACGGCAGACAAAGGGCGCTTACATGCTGATATCACAGCCTTGCAGTGATCTTTCATACCAGTGTTCCCTGCACTGGGTACATTGTTAATACGTCTCGTTTATTGGAGGCATGATTATGTCGCATTGGTGCATACATTCAATTCAATGACTTGCTCAGTTAACCACCCATCCAAGCATCTGGCGCACTCGACTCTTCGTGCACATCATCTCCTATTATAAAACCCATCATGCTCACAAAACCTGGGCGCATCATCCCCTTCCCCATTCTCTTCGCCGCCAGCCCTGCAGTCTTAATGAACGCCGATCCATCCAATAAATTAGCGCTAGGTAGCGGCAACTCATTGAAATCCGCCTCCTCGGCCTTCCTCGTCCCATACGGCCTTGCATAATGCGCCGACGTACGTTGTAGTTTGGGTAAGTGATCGTCTTTGCAAAGGCACAGTTCGATGATTCCGGATCACGATTGGGCGTTGTAACATGCTTCAGATCTGTTGGGTGCAAAGCTTTATCGTGCGGCGTGGGAACAGCGCCGGAAGCGAGAGGTGGACTCATAAACGTCTTTAATGTCAAGTTTGGAACTGCCGCGGCTCACCCGCCAGTCGAGTGATACGAAGAGGTAACCGCGAATGAGATGTTCTTGAGATGATGGGGATATGTAAATGGTGTAGGATGGGAAGAAGATGAACAAAGTGACGAGATGGATGTTAAATATACGGCGTTATCTCTCCAAGGAGATAAACAAACGATCAAGACAGGAATAAATCAGCATTGAGAGTTTGGATCTCCGGCGACCCCCAATCCCAAATCCACATCATTAATAGTGATCAGCCCTTATGAGTCGAAAGCTGGATGGTAAATTTTACAAGTTGTCGTAGGCTCTGAGCTGACCCCAGGCCATACTATCAGAATAAGGGTGGAAGGAGGGGTAGATAGAGTCAATGAGACTTGGCGGATATAGTTCTGATATATCTGAGAGTAGACCATTTGCTGTGATTGGTTCTCAAAGAAAGACAGTTCATTCCGCCGTCATAAGCAAATGTCATGTTAGAAGAAAATCAGCGCAGGTGGATGGGAAACGCAGAGGTGTCAGAACGGGCAAATCTTGAATGAAATTATAGGATACATTTGGCAATACTAAGTCAACTATTCCGTCATACATTCTTACATGATATTATCAGCCTCTTGCATCTTTATCCAGAGTCCACCCTGTGCAGTAATCATGAACATAGAGCCTGAAAGTTCTTTTAAAGCGATCAATCGGCTCACGTTAGAATACATAGTCAAGGTATGTTTCGGCCAAATCTTTTCAATGGTCTTTCGGCCGACGTCATGGGCCCACTCTTTGGGCGGAAGTGTTCCGGGCGGGAATGCATCAAGCTCGAGTGAGAAAGAAGAGAATCGTTGGAGGAGCCTGATAAGCATGAATGATGCTTCGTTGTACGCAAACTACCCACAGCGTAAGTTCTCTCATGCATAGGTCAGATGATATAATGGCAAAGGTCAACTGACCTGCTGTCCTAGACAGATTCTTGGACCGGCGTTGAAAGGAAGGAAAATGAAGGGGTTCTTGGTTAAGTACTCTTTAAGCCTATGGTCGAGGAAACGATCTGGGTCAAACTCTTCGGCTGGTAATATGGAAATTAAACATATGCAAGTTCTTTTGTTCATCGCGATCCACGTACCGTCTGGACCCCACAGGTCTTTACGTCTGTGCATCATGAAAACCGAATAGGCTGTCCTACATTTTAGAGATTGTTTTCGGTCTCCGCTGCTTGCCTCGTGGAATAGTATACCTACTTGGTTCCCGCAGGAATGTATATGGGTTTTTGGTTAGGATCTGGAGATGTCCAAACCGTTGCGTTGATAGCCTCGCTAGATTCAAATCAGAAATTTCCAAAATGAAATGCAAAGTATGATCGTACCGAACGTTAAAGGGACTATTAATGAGTTCTGGTAAGTTTAAAGGTCGATAAAAAAGGATGACCTACACGATCGGTAAGACTCTCAGGGTCTCTACAACGTAAAAAGAAATCAAATCACTGTTGTGCACGGTTCAACCAGTGTACACACCATTAATAACAGCCCTCAAGTATTTCATGTCTTTGACATCGTCGTAGTCAGGACGGCGAGTTGGTCCAACCTTTTCTAGGATTTCTTCGCGAAGGCGTACGAGGACTTTAGGATACATAGTCAGGAAGTAGACGGCAAAAGTTAAGGTCGCGGCAGTCGTGTCGCGACCAGCAATCATGATATTAAATCTAGTGACCTAGGTCAGGAAAGTAAACGTTCTGAGAAAATAAAAGCAAACGTTTCGTCGAAGAGGACGACAGGGTCTGTTTCGAAAGAATGAAAGTCAAACTCTATTTTCCATAAAACTTCAGTCACTTACCGAATGTGAGGCGAACCAGATGGTCGAGAAAAGTCTCCCCTTCTTCAACATGTGAATTAGGCTGTTTCTCGTCCTCTGAAAGCCTCGGAGCTGCATTTCTTTTAGCGATGGCATCCTGGATGATAGGGTCAATATACGCTCGGATGACCTTCATTGATTCTTTTGTTTTATCCTCGAATATTTCTGTCAGTGGCCATATCCAGCCATAACGTTCACGGCTAGTTATTATTTCCTGGACGCGGAGGAAGGCCCGTGCGAATTCGTTTGCACGAGTTGCAGACACGCTGTTAGATTCTGGAGGGATATAAGAGGCGTTATGGGGGTAAGGCAGACCCGCCATAAGACTGTGAACACAATGGCCGAATAGAAATTCAGTGGCGGAGTCGAGTGTAAATCGTGACATTAGATCCTAGCATGAATTGATCAATGGTCGGATGTGAGAAGGACAAAATGAGGAATTTGTATCTTAATACCTGAAAATCGATTGCTTGTCCGCTTCGCATACGATCTTTCATGGAAGTGATTACAGTATCTGCATGGCGATCAAATAATTCGAAGTCGCTAATCCTGTCACGGGTAAAAAAAGGCCGTGCCATGGATCGGTGGAATCTGGTCATTCGGACGGTAAACGAAGGTTCCCAATGAGCGTTAAATTGCTTTACTTCCACATATCACCTGATTAATTTCAGCGACTGTTAAATTAACTCGGTGGCTTTAGCCTACCGTCCGTATTGAATACTCCGGAACCCAAGACTGTGAACAGCGTGTTGTGAAGACGTTCGCCTGCCGTGTGCGGATAACGGCTATGAGTTTGACTCTTCGCGATGCAAAGCCTAGCAGAAGTTACTTGCCTTTGACATAGTTATGGAAATCGGTCGCCAAGATCGCTTTGATGTCTCCTGGAGATGTGGTGAGAACCAGATCGGACCACAGGAGCCTCACGTTTATGACAGGGCCCAACTTTTCGCAAACTTTCATGAATGCGTCCGCTGCAAACCCATAAGTAAACGAAATGTGCTAGGCTTAGGGAGCATACCAGGGTACCCCGTGTCAAAATTTGCCCTTAATCCCCTCAAAATATCAATATTTCCGATAGATTTTCCAACAAGGGTTGGAGGAAGGCGCGCCCCCAATTTCTTTGCTTCGCGTCTGTCATAGATACTCTTGTGTATGATACGAGCAGCAGAGAGCAACGGTACAAAGAGGATGGACCCTAGGGCCAGAATCCAATTGGGAATTGCATAGTTATGAGCGCTGCACAAAGTCCGCACAAAAATAGCAAACAGCGTACACAGCACGCTGAATTTGGCCAGCTGGCGGATAAGAAAGTCGATTCCTGGAGTGAGGAAGATGTACATGGTGTGATCCAGTGAGTGATTCGTTGGGGAGCTTTATGGCAACGAAATCAGCCGCTTCCAGCCGCGGGGGTAACGCAATCTCCAGCCGTACGTCAGGCTGGGCGTGGAAACAAAATTTGGTCATAGGGTCGACAATGAATGTGATTTGCGTTGTGGCACCGGCTAACAACATTTCACAATGTATGTATGTTTGATGTATTAGCCCACTTGCTAGGGTTAGGGTTAGGCCAGTACGATCACCACATTCGACTGGATCAATCTTAAACGCTAGCAGCTAGGATGTCTGGAACAGCCGGCAGAGCGAATTTTGGATCGGACGACGAGCTCCTGGTCATGGACGAGGAAGGGGCATTTGGTACGTCGCACAATGCATAATTAGATACACCTTCAACTTTCAAGCGATCAAGAGTCCGAGTATAGCACCGAAGAGGAACAAGAAGGTGAAGAAGATTTTGAGGAGAGTGATGGACAGGATAACCAAGCGCAAGCGAGAGATGGCGATGCAGAAGAAGAAATTGAGGATGACTTTGAGTGAGTGACCGCGAAATTGATCCTGTCAAAATCTAATTTTTATTAGCCGGCTCGTGAACGACATACGTTCTCGAAACGATCCATCGGCTGGCTCAGGGCTAGGAAAGGACTGGGACTTTAACATCGAGGAAAAAGATGCAGAGTTTCGCGACGACTTGCGCGAAGCATCAGGAGTCGGACACAGACGGAGGAAAGGAGTAAGCATACGTGACTTCGATCAGGAATCGCAACTAAAAATGGTGGATCATCGCACCCGCAGAAAGGCAGGCAAGGTGGCCCAGTTCTATCACAGCAAGTACGCTCCTTGATCGGAGATGGCAATCAGGCGTATGTGGACAACGACCTCCCTGAGGCTATTCGCATTATGCAAGAAGTTATCCGCATAGAGCCCCGTGCGGCGTCTGCCTGGTCGGTTCTAGCGCAGTGCTACGCAGACATGAGTCAACCACAAAAAGCACTGCAACTTAGGATTATGGCTGCCCATCTAAGGCACGACGCCGAGGAATGGGATCGCCTAGCAAGCCAATCTAGAGCGCTCGGTTACAATCAACAAGCTTTGTACTGTTATCGCAAAGTGTATAGCCTGGACCCTACTAACGTAGACGCGCTTTGGGACCGTGCCTCTCTTGCGAAAGAGACTGGAGACTTGAGAACAGCTCGTAATGCTTTTATGGCCATTCTCAAGCGATTTCCACACGATCTCACGGTACTGGCCGAGCTTCGCACCATTCTCATCGAACTTTCGGAACTGTCAACTTGTGCAGACCTTTTTAGTCAGGCGTTCGCTCACTATCAAAAGACTTACCCATCCGGTCGCGGCATGGACATGGCATCAAACACTGAAGTTCCCGGTGGAGGATTTGCTTTGATGGAGATTCTTGTTTTAACGGATTTGTACAACACGATTGGGGAACATGAGCGAGCAATGAATGTTATCAGGAAGGGCTGTAGATGGCTGCAAGGACGGGCCGACCAGAAATATTGGGATTCGTGCGAGGACGATCGGGAATACGACCTACCAGAGATGGCACCGCGGATCGGAGCTGGTCAGGCTGGTGAGGTGGACCCTGGAAGGTTTCCAATGGACATCAATGCCAGACATAGATTAGCAGTCGCCCGTATCAAGATGGGCGACATTGAAGAAGGAAAGGTAGGCCGTCGAAACTTTTGTGGCGATCCTTCTCTGATTTGGAAATCAAATTCTAGCGACATGCCAGTGTTGTCCTATCAGAGGACGTCCTAGATTATGGCCCGCTTTTTGTTGAAATCGCGGACGCATATTTCGAACAGGAGCTATACGTCGAAGCGAAGCCGATATACGAACTTCTTGGTGCTGACGCCGCTGTATGTTGCACACCTCTGGGCCTTATAGCTAGAAATGACCATTGATCCTTCAACAGACGAGCAGTCTTTATATTTTACTCCAAACTGCTGCATGCTTGCGCATGTCAGATGAGCTCAAAGAAGCCGCTGAGGTATACGAGTCTGGTAACACGCTTGCCCTCCCCGTAATTTTGAGGTTAATTAAACATCATTCAAGTGCGCATAGCCGATCCTACTCATAACGAGGCTAAAATGAAGCTTGCTGAAATCTACGAGATACTCAACGAGCCCCGCAAAGCGCTCGACTTGGTCTACGAAGGTACTACTACAGACAGTCCCTTCTCGATGCCCACTGAATGTCTTCTGGCTTAGTTATCGATTCTCGAAAGAAGCGTCCTAAGGATTCAAATGCTTCACAGACTCCGGACGGCGCTGCTACCAGTACTTCCCTTTTCGAAGAGAAAGCTGCTAGATCGAAAGCTAGTGCACTCAAGTCTCAAGGCAGGTTAACGCATGCACAGTTGCGTGAGTTAGAGGCGGAGAGGGAAAAAGAAGTCATGAGAGGCTATAAAAGAGTCAAGGAACTCTGGCCTGCAATGCTGGAGCATGTAGAAGAGGCAGAAAGGGAGTGGTTGTTGGAGGCAGAAAAGTTAGTTGAGACGTTTAGAGAAACGCGGAATCTGTTTTTAACTACTCGGGTGAGAAGACTCTTTGTGTCAATGGCCGTTGGACCACTGTTGACCTCGTTGTTTGACCTGAAGTCTAACCCGTTCAGGGGCATGTTCCCCCGTTCGAGACCCAAACAGGCCAGTCACAATGAAGTAGACGAGGACCGGATGGCGTCGCGGCTGCATCTCGATCTTGGTAAGCAAACTCGACATGCGTACTTCCCCCCTCTTTGCTTATCGTGGTCCTAGAGCAAGACAATCTCTCAAAAAAGTCAGCGAAAGATAGAGCAGTAGACGTTTTTCGTGGATTATTGTTCAGCGATTGGTTGCGTTTGATCATGCAGGTACCGTTGCTTGCTATCTTTACGTTAGCTTTTTTGCTATAATCCTGCATAGTACTGTTTTCTGCTTACCTCCCGCGGGCATTTTGAGTCAGCCGAAGAAATCCTGAGACACGTTTTGGTCTCCAATGCCTATCAAGCGCGCCAACGACAAGACACCATTAGGCTAACATTAATGGGTAAGCGGCATAACTTGATGAGTCTCATGAATCCCTTCTCACTTACGCGGTCGATAGCTTGTGCGATTGCTGAACAACGATCCTCGATCGTCGTTGAACAAGCGAGAAAACTTATAAACGCATATCAGTTCAACAATGAACCCCAGCGAATACTCTTGGCTGCCCTTTCAAGTGGTTTACGACCAACGGACGCTTTCATAACCTCTACGTTGCAAAAGCATCTGTTTAGGGAGATGAAGCTCGCTGACTTGGCTGTCAAGAATCCTGAAGCACTCCGTTGGAATCCGCTGAACAAGCGCTACGCAACTACGGGAAATACGAAATCCGAACCAGGTGAGGGGGTCGATGATGATGCCGATGTGGCCGACCGGCCTGCAGAAGCTACCGAGAAGGATGCCAGGGCTGCTTGGATTCCGACGAAGAATAATCCTATTATCGTTGCAATATATGGCCAGATTTGCATTGCAGCTAAAAGCTACCAGAGTGCTATATGTGAGTTTCAGTAGCTCTTTGGGATTATCAGGCTCATAGTTCAAGGATGCCAGTTTATCTATTACATGCATACGATTATTGCCCCGAGGATCCTATGATTTGCCTGTCTCTAGCGATTGCGTCTATAGGGCGTGCCATGCAACGTCAATCCGATAATCGACATCACTTGATTGCGCAGGTAAAAATCACGAGATACTAACCTCTCCATACGGTTTGTCTGACTTCAATCGTCACAGGCTATGGCCTTTCTATCGCAGTACCGCGAACTGCGCGGGACAGATCAGCAAGGGATGGGAGAGGTGGAATACAACTTTGGCAGGGCATTCCATCAGCTAGGTCGTCAAGTTTTTTTCGTATGCGGTGTCTGGTCCGCTGATGTAACTGGTGTTTGTTAGGTTTGCATTCTCATGCAGTGACCCACTATGAGCGTGTTCTTGAGCTGGCGGAAAACGGGAATCGCGGGGTAAGTCGGATCTTCGTCTTACATAGCACAAAATTGCTTATCGTTTTGTTACTCAGGAGAATAATCTTACTAAAGAAGCGGCGTATAATTTATCTTTAATCTATGTTACTACAGGCGCAAGTCCTTTAGCAGAAATCTTATATCGACGCTGGCTTTCTATTTGAAAGGTAGTATCGTCGTTTAAATTATGGCCACGCTTGCAATTCACTTAGCAATGCTTA
This sequence comes from Calocybe cyanea, assembly GCA_018851305.1. Taxonomy (NCBI): domain Eukaryota; kingdom Fungi; phylum Basidiomycota; class Agaricomycetes; order Agaricales; family Lyophyllaceae; genus Calocybe; species Calocybe cyanea. The sequence goes on from JABCKL010008508.1 coordinate 9,211, forward strand.
ATTTTTGGCTATCATTACATTGTTTCTTTCCCATAGTCAGAATGTTATCTCAGGCATTTACGGAGAGTCGGAGACTTAGAGCCGCATGAGCCTATTTTTAGCGTGACAAGAGGTGGCTGTGCTCCCGAAACGCAACATTGCAATTTCTTGTCATGGGTGTCGTCCTCTGTAGCGACGGCGGCCCATTCGACTTTCGCTCATCCTGCGTACGCTCGTCATGGAGCGCTCTATTACCCGCTATATTCGTGTTTGCCTTATGTTTCTGCTTAATCCCTCTCCCTTCCTCAATCCGTCCCGCTTTCACGAAGCTCTCGCGACCATTCAAAACCTATCTCAAACTCGAGGAGGCTGAGGAGTTAGACGCTGATGCTGTTGATAGTAGAGATCCTGAAGAAGATAATCATGATACCTTAAAATACGACGAAGTCTCGAGACCGCCGATTCCATTATGGCGCACACTGGCGTTCGTTCTGGTTGGGCTCGTCGAAACATTATCTTGGCTCGCGTACGGTTCATTCCTTATGATAGACTCAGAATCTCCGACACCAGTATGGCAATCAGTCCGTGCATTCTTTATGGCATCTGTCTGGCTCTATACCATCTTCCGCCCGATCGTGCGACCAACAGCCACAGTGCCATACGACCTCTTTACCCTGTACAGCCTACTTTTCATCGGAGCGTTGATTCAGACGGGTGGAATGGTGTATGATAAGGCAATCTTCGGGGAGGAGTGGCCTTCCCATCTGGTAGTAACGGCACTGTGGGCGGATTTGGCGGTCGTAAGCGCTTTGGTAATCATCGTTCTTAGGATGCCGCTAGCTATACCAAGCAAAGCGGTACGCGAAGAAGATATCGTAAGCATGCCTGGTATTTTACCTTACTGCGAAATGACATCCAGACTTACAGGGCATATCCGTGTCTCCAGAAGACTATACGTCACTTTGGGGGTGGATTACCTTCTACTGGGTCTATCCTCTCGTTCAGCGCGTAGGTTTTCAGATGGCAGTGATGTTTACCTTTTGCTTATGTGTGCTGTATTTTAGGGACGTGACACGACGCTGAACGAAAAGGATGTTTGGGCGCTTAGCCGAACAATGCAATCGCGACCCGTGTTTATGAAGTTTGTTACAATTCGGTATGTCCTATCTTTTCTGAATCATGTTTTTTTCTCACGTTTTACCAGGCGCTCTACTCTTCTTTGGCGGTTATGGGCAGCTAACTCGCTTGACTTGCTGTATGTAGCCTTTATCTGATTGCCCAATGTCAGTATACCATCTCATCGAACCATACAGCCTGGATTGCCTCCTAACCATTGTGAGCGTGGTGTTCAATTATGCCGGGCCATTCTTCTTGAAGTCTGTTTTTCTTTCGTATCTCAATATCCCGAAGTTGACTTTTTCTACCTCGTAGGCGCATTTTGGATGCCATCGATATGAAACAACCAACCCCTGAAAGTCGGGCTCGTGCTTATATCTACGCGTTTCTAGCTTTTGTGTGTTCCATGTGCAAGGTCCATTCTTAGCGTCTTTGTTCCGAATAGTGTCTTATCCATCTTTCCCAGGCTCAAGCAGATATGCAACACCTGTGGTTCGGGCGACGAGCCGCAACGCGAATGCGGTCTGAGCTCATGGCAGCCATCTACGATAAAGCTCTCAAAAGGAAAGACTTCTCCGGAATTATCGATAAAGCAAAAGAGAAAGAGAAGGAACGCGAAAGAGAAGAAGCAGCTAAGCCTCAGAAAAGTGGCAAAGAACGTAAACGGGAGGAGAAAGAAAAGCATGAGAAAGCCGATGACCCAAAGGCCGGTGCCGATGTAGGGAAAATAGTCAACCTTATGGCAGGTGACGCAAATAGGGTGCGGTTTCTCGATCAAGTTGTCATTTGGACCTATGATGACGAGGTATCTGTTACCAGGTCTCACAAACTGTCTCCGCGTCCTATTTCATCTATGGGGCGCCCTTTGAAATCGTTATCGCGGGTACATTTCTCTATCAGTACGTAGTTTCATTGCCCTCTTGATACGCTATATTCATTGACTACCAGACTCCTCGGCTGGTCGGCATTTGCAGGCTTCATAGTGCTCATTGCCGGGTGGCCCCTTAACAGCTACATTGCCCGGCGCAGTATCCGTATCCAGAAAGGCCTTCTCGCAGCTCGCGACAAGCGTATGGGGGTCTTAAATGAGCTTATCGGCGCAGTCAAGTTCATCAAATTCTTTGCCTGGGAAGAGCGATGGATCGGAAGAGCTATGGATGCGAGGGAAGGTGAGATGAAGTGGATGATCAAGGCGCGGGTGAACTCTATCATGTTTTATCTGCTATGGACTTGTGCACCCATCTTGGTGTCAATCATCTCTTTCTTTGCATACGTAATGCAGGGCAAGGAGCTAACTATCTCCATTGCATTCACGGTTCGTTCGTCTTTGCTGATGAAAAGGTTGTGTGAAGCTGAGCTGTTTGAACTTCGCAGAGCATCGCGCTGTTTAATATGATCAGGTAAGGCTCTGATCCCCAAGTTCCCCCGCCTAGATTTTGAATCCTATTGACAAATAACAGGGCCCCGCTCAATGTTGTCCCAGCCTGGATTGTTCAAATTCTTCAGGTACTTGCTACTTTCGGAACCGTTTATACCGCTTTATTGATTGAGGTATATAGACTGGAGTGGCATTAAAACGGATCGCGGTATATCTCGACGAAGACGAGGTCTCTGCTCAAGTGTCATCTCTCAAGGAAAATACATCCCATCCAACGCCCGAAGCCGAGGGTTTAGGAATTCAAAATGCTTCATTTAAATGGAACGAAATCGAGGAGGCTAAGGATAGCATTGGTGGAGACAACAGCAAGGGGAAAGGGAAAAATGACAACGGCAGAAGCAGTGTCTCCTTGAGCGAGATAGACGAGACTTCAACGGCTGTGGAGAGTGGGTCGATCGTTGATGAGAATCGGGAGGCGTCGTTATCGGAACCTGCTGACCATAGATTCGAATTGAAGGATATCAATGTGATGTTTCCTGAGGGCGAGCTCACTCTTGTTACGGGGCCCACTGCAAGTGGTAAGACGGCACTCCTGGTACGTCAATAATCCCGTCACTCTATTGCCCTGGCTCAATAACAACAACAACGACCCATTAGATGGCGCTCCTCGGTGAACTTACGGTCCTTCCTTCGTCGCCTCCTGGACGAATCATCATGTCTAAGAACCCATACAAAACTGATGCTTTTGGGCACACTCACACCATCTCGTACGCAGCTCAGGCGCCGTGGCTTCGACATCAATCCATTCGTGATAATATCCTTTTCGGAGCACCGTATGAAGAGGAAAGGTACCAAGCTGTCGTCGAATGTTGCGCATTGAACCCAGACCTTGAAATGTTAGAAGATGGAGATGCGACAGAAATTGGTGCCCGCGGAGTCAGTCTGTCCGGTGGGCAAAAAGCTAGGTAAGTCTCAGCTAGGCAATGTCTTCACAAGATTGGGAAACAACGATTTACTCACAGGGTTGCACTTGCGAGGGCGGTCTATGCGAGAACAAAATATGTCCTGTTGGATGATCCTCTCAGCGCAGTCGACAGCCATACTTCAAGGTTTTTATACGACCGATTACTGCGAGGGCCAATTTTAGCAAATCGCACAGTTGTACGTAAGACAGTGCGTTGCTCGTCCGAAGCTAATACTCCGGCAGATTCTAGTGACACACCACGTCGAACTTGTCCTTCCTGGCGCGTACTATCTCGTTCGAATGCTCGACGGTCGCATTGACACCCAAGGCACGATCAAAGACCTTCAAGCAGCTGGAGTTTTAGAGTCCATCAAGCATGATGCTGCGACAGAAGTGCAACAAGAGGAGCCTGTCACGAAATCTGTACCTGTAGACGCCGTCGACGCGGTCACAGATGGCAAAGATGCGAAAGAGGAGAAGAAGCCGAGAAAACTCGTGAAAGACGAACACAGAGAATCGGGAAGCGTCAAGTGGTCAGTGTACAATAGTTACCTAAAGGCTTCGTGAGTGTTTATTATGAATCACCAATGATGTCTCGTTTCCTGACATGTGATGGTAGATCATATTGGATTTGGGCATTCCTTTGTGCGCTCATTGTCGTATCCCAGCTGCTGAGTGTCTCGGAAAAAGTTTGGATCATGGTATGGTTTGCCTTTATATTTGCTACGCATGACCGTGGGCCTGATTTCACGACAGATTTGGGGAGAAGCCTATAAAGAGGGAGCAATTGCGCAGGCAACCTATCGGCTCCGTTCTTTCACTACTCAGGAGCAAGAGGTACAGGTCGATGGCTACCTATCGACACATTACCACATCAACACCGATGGACTCCATGCTTCTATATTGAAAGATAATCGCTTAGGCATAAACTGGCCCGACGCGATCAGACATCCTCTTTTTTATATTGGCATCTACGCGCTAATTGGACTAGCGAACGCACTTACAACTGTGTTTTCTACCATCGCACAGTATACGGGAGCATTGAGAGCATCGCGTATCCTTTTCAGGTAGCGCAGCCTGGTGTTCTTGGGCAGTATCTGGCACTGACTTGTTTGCAGACAGTTGCTGGTTACTGTTGTGAAGGCTACTTTTAGGTTTCATGATACAACGCCACAAGGTAGCCTCTACAACATTTTCATTTTACTTTAACCAGGCTAACTTTCGCCAAGGTCGCATGCTCAATCGCTTTGGGAAAGTGCGTAACGCTGCGTTCGGTCGAGGATCCAGCTGACTTTTGCCATCTAGGATATAGAAACGATTGATTCTTCGTTGGCTGGCTCTCTTCAAGCAGTGAACTCTTCACTTGCTACATTCTTCGCATCTATTGTGCTTGTAGCGTAAGCAGCTAGTCTCATCCTTTATCACCTTGCTGATGATCCCTCAATCAGCGCCGTTTTCCCGTGGTTTCTTCTGCCCGCCATCTTCATCGGGTTTGCGTACCGCGAGTTGGCTATTGGATATCTGAATACTGGACGTGACCTCCGTCGCATGGAATCAAACACTCGGTCGCCGATTTTCTCTGATTTTGGGGAACTCTTGGACGGTATTGTCACTGTCCGCGCCTTTGCGGCCGAAAGGCGGTTCCTCGATAATCTGCATCGGAAGATCGATGTTACAACACAAGTAAGGTGACACTGATCTAACAGTAGCTGTTTCTGATGACTCGTAGATGTGGTACACGTTCTGGATGACCAATCGCTGGCTGTTGCTCAACTTTGATGCGCTGGGGGCTTTGGCTGTACTTATCACTATGTTGTTTTCTATTACAACGTTGGCCGATGGTGCTGGGTTGGCAGGTGTTTGTATCACAAGTGCAATGTCTTTCACATCTTCTGGTAAGATCCGCTTTGTTCAAACTTTCAAAAAGCTCAATCATTGTCTAGTGTATTGGGCTTGTCGTTTCTGGACAGGTTTGCTTTTGATCTTCATGAAATAGTTCGATCTCTGACGCTCTGATGTGAAGCCCTGGAGCTGGATCTCAAGTGAGTCCCCCGCGCCCTTGATATCATATGCAGTCACTGACAAAGTGAATCTAGCTCTGTTGAACGAGTCGTAGAATAGTGAGCAACCCAAAATTGTAGTTTCGATCCTACTGACATTCATCGTTCAAGTCTTGAACTCCCACAAGAGCCTCCAGCCATTATTGAAACCAACCGGGCACCCGCTTATTGGCCTTCAAGCTCAAACAACGATTCTCTCGTAGTGGTAGAGAGTCTTGCTGTCAAGTATGCGCCTGATCTTCCGGCTGTTCTCCAAGACGTGTCTTTCACTCTGAAGGCGGGGGAGCGTGTGGGGCTTTTGGGGAGGACAGGTAAGCCTATCTCTCGCACCCGATTTTTGACGAGGCCTTTTGACTCATTCTTACCGCGCATAAAGGAAGTGGAAAGTCAACCCTCGCTATGAGCATGCTCAGATTTGTGCGTTACAACCGAGAATTTTGCATTTTGCCTCATGAATCATTTACTTCCCTTTAGGTTGATCCGACGAGTGGCCGGATCGTAATTGATGGAATTGATATTTCGACCATCGGAATCCATGATTTACGGTCGAGATTGGTGAGCCGAATGTGCTTGATATAAGCGAACTTAAGTCTGACTTTAGATTTTACAGACGTTTATACCCCAGGTCAAGCCATATATAACCTTGATTAAAAGTCGTTACTAACGTGACTCTATTCGGTATTGCAGGATGCCACGCTCTTTTCAGGCACCCTCCGGGATAATCTAGATCCTTTCAATGAACACACAGACAGCGAATGCCTAGAAGTCCTCCAACGAGTCCACATGATCACCAACACCCCCTCCGGGTCCCGCCCGGCCTCAACAAGCTCTTCCCGCGCCGCGTCTATTCACCACGGTATCGGCCCCGACGAAAGCGTTGCGGATTCAAGCTCCGTAACCACAAATACTACAACGAATACAGAAGTCGACACCACAAAAACCACCGTCTCGCTCGATACCCAAGTCTCCGCTGGCGGCACCAACTTTTCTCAAGGTCAACGCCAGCTGATTGCCATGGCTCGTGCGCTTTTGCGTCGGAGCGCTATTATCGTATTAGATGAGGCTACGAGCAGCATTGATTTTGCGACGGATGCAAAGATTCAAGCTACGATCCGAGAAGAGTTTAACGAGTCATTGCTTCTGACTGGTTCGTCGCCCTGTTTCTCATTTGTGTTCGTTGGAGGGGGTTCTGATCTTTTATTTTTTTTAGTCGCTCATAGGCTGCGCACCGTTATCGATTACGATCGTCTTATCGTACTCGACAAGGGAAAGGTCTGTCTGCCTTCCCCTGTCACCTCCTTTCCTTTATTTATATCCTCCTTCTAGATTGCGGAATTCGACACCCCGTGGAACCTGATTCAAAAAGAAAACGGGATATTCAGAACCATGTGTCTCAAGAGCGGGACCTTCTCGGAACTAGAAGCGGCTGCGAAGACAAAGGCCGAGACTAGCGGCGGACAGATTTGACGGAAAGGGTTTTGCGTGGAAATCTAAAACGCATAATAGAAGATCTATACGAGTCGGATGGATAGATTTGGCATGTGTGCATGCAAAACGGTCGTTAGAAAGAATTGTTTTTAACTTGTTTTTTGTTTTCGTTTGGAATATTGAAGCACCCTCCGAGTTGTTGGATGGTGATGTTTAGACATCATACGTGGGCCCATAAGTGATGGCAATCAACAATACAATTACAAAACGGGAAAAAAGACAGGTAAAAGAACATGAACAGTCTGATACACGAGGCGAAGGATCAGGGAAACACAAGTCTGGGCGCATACATCCATACAGTCTTTCATTTGTTCACAACCTCCACATCGCTGTCACCCGCACCTGCATCCACGATCTCGTCCTCCGCCTCTGCCTCAGCTCCTTTCAACCTCATCAAAAACTCCCTCTCCTCAACTCCCACTCCGACTTCATCGTCATCTCCACAAATATACCTCCTCCAAATCCAATACACTGCTTCGAGATCATCATCCTCTCCAACCCCCTTCCTCCTACCCTTGCTTAACCCCCTCGTACCACCCAACCCACCACTCCACGCTAACCCCCAAACAACGCCCGCCCTAACGCTCACCGCACCAGCCAAAATCGCCCCAGCCGTCGGGGATAGATATGCCACCAACCCAAGCGCACCAAGAAATATCTGAACTAGAAGCGGGACAACGTCCGCTAAGAGAGCGTATCGCTGTAAAGGAGTTCGTGGGCTGGGGCTGGGTGTGTCTCCTTCTCCAGCTTCATCAACAGATTCGGATTCATAGAATGGAGAAGAAGGCGAATAGAGGAACAAGACTGAATTGATGTGGTGTGGAGATACCAGGACCGTCGCACCTGCGAGGATGCACCAGGGTACAAAGAGCGCGATGCGAAGGAGAGTTGTTGGGAAGGCGGAGCTGGTGAAGTGGGGTGCTAGGTGGGTAAGGGTGTATGATGGGACTTCTTCTTCTTCTTGTTCTTCGTCGATAAGAGGCTCCGTGGTTGTGATTGCGATGGATTTGACGTTTTCGACAGTAGTCTCACTAGCAATAGCATCAACGCAAGCAAAAGGAAGCGCAGAAAACAGTTCGTTTGCAGTCTTAGCAGCAGTAGAAGAGTCTTGTTTAGAGCGTAGCTAAGCAGCAGGGAGAGAGAAACTCATTCAGCAAGACAAAGTTTAGGCAGGTAGGTCTCCAGCTCAGGACTCAAACCTTTTCGCTAGGAACGCTGTCAGAGAGAGGCCAGTCGCAGGGCGGCATAGCACAAGCAGTAGCGGCGATAGAACTAGCAGCATGAGATTCAGAGGTAGGTAGAGCAAGGCCGTCGGGATCAAGAAAAGGCTAGATATACATCAACACCACAGGAAGAGGAAGTTTGATCAGCGTTTTTAGTCGAAAGAAAAGAAATCACGGTAACCCAGACATAGTGTTCGTCGTCGTCTTCGTCGTCTTCTTCTTCCTCAGAATGGATATCGGGAGATTCTCCAGGAATCTCAAGGGGTATATTCGGTTGGCTGTATATGCTCTTTATTTTATTTTATTTTACCCAAGGTATCAGTTTTGCGGTGGGTTTGATAAAAGAGACCATACCGCTGAGCGAGAGCGTGGAGCGCGTATGCCGAGTGAAGGACCAAACACGTCCGTGGCGGTCAGGGAGGGCGAGGGTGTTGGAGAAGGAGCGTAATCCTTTGTTTCGACGCGTCAAGTTTAAAGTTTCGTGCAATACAAGAAGACTGATGAACCAGAAACGTACTTTGTCAGCCTCCAAATTACGCCCGACCTGAGCAATATGAGCTTGCTTAATGTTATCTAAAACGCGCTTCTGATGATGGTTTTGGTCGATTGTAGGAAAGATATGGACGTCTTCGTCGACTGGGGTGGTGAGCTTTGAGCCAAAGGGGGACTCGTCTGTTCTGTCCGAGTCGATGCGTGTGACGAGATGGTGTTCAGACTGTGTATAATAGTCAAAGTCAGTTAGGCGTGGGTTAAGACTTCACTAGCACTTACGAGAGTATTCATCGTGGTTGTGGTTTGAAAAATACTGCTCGGCAACTTCCGCGTTTGTATATATACCAATACTTACCATGTCATGTTAAAGGGGGTTGTGTGCGTCGATATTTAGAGGCGAATACACTCGAGGCTTTGAGAGACTTATTTAATTTAAGAGAGGATTACTGATCTACCAGTCTTTTCATCTGTCTAGAGATGTTTCTGAGTTTCTCGCCCATTCTAGGCAAGTCGGAGCCCAGGTTGCGGCATGGTTTAGGAGCCCGAGTTATCGAGGAACGATACGTGATGGCTTATAGTTAGCAAATGAAAAAAAAACGACACATCGTGTTTCTCCCTAAGATAAACTGGTACTTGTAATGACTTTTGGCTACAGTACAAGAACCGTCCGACTACTACAGCACCAGAGTTAAGAAACAAAGCTCGATCTGCAAAACAGCATATCCCATTTCAAAATGGAAGCCCGTACTTCCCGGTCGAGGCAGGTAGTGCAATTTGAGGGTTGAGATATTGAGTCGCGAGGAGCGCAATCAGGCGTCTGCCATATTCCTCATAATACTCGTTGTCTGTTTTGGGGTGTTGGCGTACGAAATCGTTGAGCCTATAGCCCTTGAAAATGCCGAAATAGACTGTCGTGTATACCGCGGGCGGCTTTGAAAAGTATGTTTCCAAAACCCTTATGCCATATCCCTCATAGTTCTCCGGCCAGACGTGTGATAGAAACAGAGGATTTTCGTTGTCTGCCAATCCTTTGGAAGGTTTGTGCGCCGCTAAGAGATGCTGTAGATGCACTATCATCATTCTTCTGGCATACGCCGTTGCACTCTCGCCTGGATTTTGAGGTTGCGACAAAATAAAAGCAAGACAGAAAATGCGCGGGTATAAAATTTTATAGGGGTTCAGGTTCGGGAATCGATTTTGCTCGCCCAGATGGTCGGTGTATTTGTCTAGGACTCTCAAAACATATCTGCCATCGTCCTCTGAAGGATTTTGAGGATACTGGGCGATAAAGGACGAAATTTCATCTTCTCCCTCCCTCTCCCCCTTATTTACTCCCTTATCTTCGTCCACCCCCTTCTTTGGGCCCTTTCCTCGGAAAGACCTCAGCTTCTTGAATATAGAGGAGCCCTCTGCATCATCAGCAAGACCTTGGCTAGGAACGCCGCCGCGCACAGGGATTTCGGGTTTCGTACTAGAAATATCATCCGTGATAGGCGAGATTCGACCAGTTTCAAAAGCTTGGGAAGGTATTGAATCAGAGGAGATGCCACGCTCTGAGAGTTGGTTCTTGACAGGGGTCGAAAGAATGGGAGTGGAAGACACGAGGGAGGCGCAGCCGATGTAAACAGCGAGTATCGAGACCGTATGAGCGTATTTCATCTTGGTCAAAAAAAAAAAGAGGGGGGAGGGGGGGGGTAGGCAATGAGTTGAGGGAAAAAGCGACTGGAAAGGAAATTCGAGGCAGACCGGCTGGAT
>JABCKL010008509.1:0-11395 GCA_018851305.1 Calocybe cyanea
GCAGACTTAGGTCTCCTGGGTTCATTGCTTCCCTGTTTGGAATTATTATCCGTATTCATTTGAGCTGTATCCATGAACCCATGGTCAATCAAAAGAGTGTTGCTGACCAGTATGCCGAGAACGAATCTGGGATTTAAAGCGGCTTTTTATTAGAGTTTATGCGTGAAAAATACCAATGGCAAAGACTTTGGAGAAAGAGTGGAATATATAAGAAGCCAGTACATCTACTTGAGAGCTTCTGTAAATAAGGTCTAACGCCTCCATTGATGCAACCGCCGGGTTAATATCGCCCTTGCAGGCTCAGCACCTTGGATGAAGCCGATGAATTATGCTCATCGCAGCCAACGAGTATCCGATCCGACGCATATAGTCAAGCAAGGTTGTTATTATAAAGTCTTTTGGCCGAGTAACATAAGCTATTACAGTGTAAGATTCATTGCGTGATACATCTAGTCGTTTGTTGATTAAAAAAAGAAATGCCTGTGTGCCTATCATCATTCTATCCTTGGCCGATCAGACAGAGTACTCATCAACAAGGACCCTTACCGCACGAGCTGTAAAGATCATCGCCGCCATGGTGTCTGAAGCTATGAGAGACGATATGCGAGTCCCTGAAGAAGTGAAAATGGATTGTTGGTTTTGATATCGGGAACCAAAAGGTCTGTCTATGCGTAGGGGGCGGTTTAAACCCTGCCAATCCTATGAACATCGCCTTCTGTCCTCATCCAGAAGAAAGATAGACGAGACAAGTGGAGGTATCGCAAGCTCAGGTTCAAACACTAATAAGGGCGCAACTGCGAGCCTGCACATAGCAGGAATGTCGCTGGTGGCTAAGATGGATAGAGTCAGCGGCAACAGAGATACCGAATACGATGAACGAAACATTAAGGTTACGGCTATCAAAGTTCTCGTACGGATCAGAACATTTTTGAATAGATTCCGACAGTTTTTCCATCAAGTTGATTGCCAATTCATCATTAATGTTAGCTCTGCGCCGGATTGAAAGCCATTTGCACCAACTTGGAACTCCTGATGTTCGCCTGTCGAAGTAAACGTGAGGCATAGGATGGACGTGCTCATAATGGGCTATGAGATCGGTGATGGCAAAGCGCCCCAAGCAAGTGTGAATAACGATTGTCCACTGGTGGTGCTTCAATGGAAACCAGGTGCTGCCTTCACCGCCTTCGCCTGTGTTCGTTCATACAACGCTCTTCTAGTACATTAAATGCACAGCCAAATCTTCCCAACAACTGTCTGGAGCCGTTAGCCGCAAGATCCGACTCCTATCAAAAGGATTTGAACATCATTGTTTTGCTTATCGCAAACCCCCATCAAATAGGGAACGTTTAAAAGCTGGTCTCCTCCTTTCACCCACCACCAAAACCACAACAAAATCGCCAAAGCCATCCATGAAAGTCTGCTACGTTGTACTTGCCCTTTGCATTATTGCCGTTGATAGTTTCCCCGCCACCTTCCCCGCAGAGTAAGATTCACCCCAATTTTTAAATATTATCGCTCTGGGCTCACATCGTTGCTTTAGTGAGAGGTCTAGCTCTCCCGCATCCTCCGACGGCTTAGGTGTTTGGACAAACAATGTGCCCACAACTGAGTGAGACGCATCTCTATAAGACATCGTCATACCAATCTGAACTCCCTCAATTAATTTTACGACTACCAGATCCCAAAATGGAGATATCTCTCCTTGGATACCACCTTTTGCTCCTGTGTAAGTTCCGCATGACTTTGACCAGGCCTAACTCTCACCGATTGACCTAGGGAAGATAGGCATCTACTTCCTGGGGGCTCAGTTAATCATAATTGTCAATCGCATTGGCCGTGAGGCTCTTTATAGTTGTATAACCTCATTGTAATCTCAAACTCCTTTTTTCTGATTTAGCATTACCCTCCGCCTTGGGAGATCTGTCGATCCAGCACATCCATCCCGGCACCTCCACCAAACAACATGCGAGTTCTATAATATCGACTCCCCTAATCAGTCTCTTGGCCATGGCTCCTCTTATTGGGATCAGACGTCTACTGAACCCGTATCATTTGGAGATGAGCCACCCCCTCCACAGTGAGACTTTTCCCCTTTACGGTCCCATATCAGTCTCAAATCTTTTTTTTTTTTGTTTAACCTAGTGGACAGCCTCGTCGGCAACCTGCGGGGATTTTCCGCAATCGTGCTAGCCGAAACTTACTTCGGCCCCGCAGGCATGTCGGGCTGAACGATCATGCTTCTGAAACGCTTCAGTCCCCTCGTGCATCTCCCGCCGTTGTATCGCCGTTTAATCATGAGGAGATTCAGCATGGCCAGCGAGATCCCCGACAACTTGGGGTGCGTGATCGTGCGCCACGAGCAGAAACGCCTCAACCCCGCCCTGCGTCAACAAGACCCTTTCGCTTTTCAGATATCAACCGCTAGGCAAGACAAGGAGTCACAAGCTATAGAAAAATCCATTCATTGAACTGATCTCGTTACCTTTCAATGTCATTCTCATTTGTAGCAAGAGATTCATCGTATCAGACTGTATAATGCGAGGAGGGAAATTTTTGATCATGTAGTCACTAGTGCAACATCTTTCTTACTCATGTTGACGCACAAAAACACGAATTGATCCACCCCTCAGCATTGAATTGCTATAACATGTGAGATTGTTCATTTTACCCAGAAGATCTTACCGTCCCCCCCTGCAAGAGGCTGCTATTGAGATTCATCAGTTGACGGTGTTCAATCCATCCATGTAATTTCGGGGTTCACATGTGCCCTAATACAAGTTTGAATTGAACGCGCTTGTCACAGTCCAAGAGCACTTGATCTGACGCATACAGTCGAGTGAGAATGTTATTACAGAGTTGTTGGACTGCAGCGAGATACTCTGAATTTGCGACAGTGTGCTGGGTCAATACCATTGATTTATAGCGCTTCCTGTTTGATATGACATGAAAAACCAAACCTTCACGAAGAGGTCAGACAGGGGCACTCAAGCCGTCATTCCACAAGTCGCAAACACCGCCCTGTTTCCATCACTACGCGACATCCGACTTCTCGCGTGCTTCTGGGATACGTCGCGATAGCGAAACAATCGATATCAATTCAATAAGGATCGAGCAACTCATCATGATCGAAAATCGCTTTGCTGTGCAGTGTGTACTGCCATAGACGACTTGATTTTCTCCGCATTGGTGATGAGAGCTTTAGCTTTTCATTTTCCTCTTTCGCCAGATTATAGGCTGCCAAAGAGTCCAAGTAACGGCCCGGGCTCATTCATTGGCACGAATCTTAATCGTAAGAGTCGTCTATATCTTATTAAACACTACCTCAGTATTCTAACTCTGTTATTCAAGCATACACTGAAGCTGAACGGCGCGCGACTTATCACACATTAGAAGGCGCCGATGATCTTTAAAGGTATTACCCAGATAGACACCAGGAGAGGTGCAGTGCGCAGTTAATGCGATGCTAGGGGCATAGCATGTAGCAGGAGCACCAAAAAAGAATAACATGTCTCGTTTTGTGAAGTAATTTGAACTGATCTTCATTTTCAATGTTCGAAGTGGCAGGTCGATCCCAACGCACTTCCTGACCCTGCACAGCCGAGGGAGTGTTACTGCCGCTTTCCTCAATCTAATACGCCTTTTACACGCAAAAACTCTACTTAACCTACTTTCCCTTTCTATCCTTTTTTCTCTCTTCCATGTACACATATTTGCGGTCTTTATCTCGGTTTAGTGCAGTAATATTTTTGCTACCGATATACATATAGCGCGTAACACATTTCTCTGGGAGCTCATAGGGTTGCCTGTATTGACTTACGAAGAGCATTGTGAAAAGGTGGAAGCAATCGTAAAAAGCGTCTTGAGTACCATGCTACGCACCCTCTGACCATCGTTGGGATAATTTTGAGGGTCCAAAGTGGTATTGTGTGTAGTGGAGGAAACCAAAGTTAAAAGTTCTGCTTTGTAAACCCAGTGCAATGTGATCATGGTTATTCTCTTTTCAAAAAGTCGCTCCTAGTGGACTGTCAGTCTGCGTACATTGGATGTCAACTGGGCCATTGCCAAGTTTTTTGTAGCGGGCATGGGAGTCAACCTCAGCCGGGAAAGAACGGAGCCAGCGTTGAAGGCAGCTTACTTAGGGTATTTGTCGGTCAGGGTCTGATATTTCTACATATAGACCCCGAGATATAATTTATCAAAAAGGAGCAGATGTCAAATGCAGCGATTTTCAGAGAGATTTTGCTCATGTGATCCGCCACTGCTTGCTTATCACCTCATCCATCCCCTCAGCAGGTTCTGAGCTCAGAGAGGTCCCCAAAAGCTAGCCAGTCTGCTGAAAACTTAAATTAGTCTCCCTAATATTCAACTTCAATTTTGTTATGAGGCGTCACCTCATCTTTTCAGCTTGCACACTTGCCGTTATCGGTGTCAGCATTCCTGCTTCAACCTCCGATCGCAGTCCTTTCCGGTAAGGCAAATCCCTATCACTGTACACCAGCAAGCAAGTTAATCTCTCTTTGTTGGTATAGCGTGTCTTTCCCTTCTCCTGCAGACAATAGGTCCACTTTCGACCGGGACCATCTTACCCTCAGCCCTGATGACCGTCGGCCCAATAGCGACAGGCCCATGAACCCCTTCCCTTGGTCCGACTCTGACTCTGATGAACTCGAAGACGGCCCACTGATTCTCCCTGACTGGCTCCACTTCGACGAGGCTGAGCCTGCCAACAGCCTAACGCCCCCTTCACATCAGTCTAACATTGCCCAATATCGTTTAGTTGACAGTCCAACATACCACTCTCATTGGTTTGACTTTGGCGACGATGAAACAGATGACAGTTCGACGGAAGAGGACAGCCCAGGACCATTTAGCCCGTTGGTGATACCGTGGCTGAGAGGACAGCCCCCTAAATCGTCGCGAAACTCCCCTTCTCAACCTTCCCTCTATTCTCGAGATTCCAAGTCGTCGCAAGATTCTGAGTCGTCGCAGTACTCTCAATCATCCCGGGACTCTATCCCAAAAAACAAGCGTCATCCACGTAGGGCGCTAGTTAACAAGTACGGGGCTAACCGTTAAGGCACTTCGATGTTGTAAAGAATAGGAATATCTAACTATCGGACCACTTCGTCGTCACTTCCTCATTTTCTCATATCGTTGGACATTATAGGACAGATCACAAAATCGAAAGGAAATGTATTCGTTCTCTGTTTTACTGCTCGAGCTAGTACACCAGATTCTGCTATATCCTTTTCGAAAGAATTATTTTATCATCATACATTGTGCTAGGGCTTTGTAAGAGCCTCCTTACATGCTGGCTCGTTGACAGCTGTTCTAACTTGGCTTAATCGCTCATCTCAGCCGACTATATCCATCAAACTTCGAACTGGTCATACAGGACTGATGTACGTCGCTTTATTTTGTATATCAATTTCACTACGACATTTGATGATGGTCCCATAGTCTGAGTGGCATGTAATAAAAGACGGTAGAGTTATATCCTATCCTGTAGAAGGGATAATGTGAGGAGCGTAGGATAGCACTGGCATGTATCAAAGCTCACGCAGACCTTTACTAAATACTACAGTGACTTACCATCCTTAAATTCGTCCCAGCGGTTAAAATAGTTGTAGGCGACATAGGTTGCTCAGATCTGGTCCATGATATCAACCGTCAAGGCAAAATCACTGCCGCAATCCTGGATTGATGATATGACCTCGAAGTGGTAGCAAGAGACTGCTAAATTAGAGCGGTGGTAGCTCAAGGTACTAGCTCAAGGTCCACAACTACTGAGACATCAAATCTACTATCACAACGTGCTTGTTGCCAATCTTTGCGTTTCAGCCCCATCACTCCATATCTAAGTTGAATTTCATTTTCAACTGTCCTCGCAAAGGAGGCCACACTGAGGCCACACGGTTTTTTGAAGTTTGGATCAGTGATCAAATGACTTGGCGCCATTGGAAAAAGTATTTGTCAGTCGTTACATCAATTATTTCGGTCCGGAAATACGAATGGCTTGTCCGCTATAGATACCAGAATCCTACTCCGCAGAGTGTCCTAGTAGATGACAGCTTTGCGAACTTGAGGGAGGAAACTGGTGTAGCACAGGCAAATCAACCACAGATATAATACCTATTTTACATGCAGTTGTGATTGTGGCGTGCGATTTACTATAACACTCTGACTCTAAACTCAAGCGTAGAACACTGAACTCAGCTTCTCCAGACCCCAAAGTCGGCCCGTTCTCTACTCAAGTGGTTCATGTGCTCAGAATATTGTGCGAGAGAAGCTGTAATGGTCATAGTCTCCCTCATCTTTCACTAAACCGGTCTTCGGGTAGTCGTACGTGTACAGACTGCCTGTATCACGATGCTGGTCGTCTTCTCTCTTTGGAAAGCTATTAGCTGATCTTCATACCTATAGGCCGCTTCATATACGCCGATTAAAATAAAAATACACGTCTCATACGATTGTGCATCTCCTTGGATGTTTCAATCATCAAATCCCAGATACCGAACTGATTGCGGTTCTCACATCAATCACGTCAAATTATTAAAAGGTCACAAGTACTTCACAAGTGTAAAAAATTAAGTCATACAGTTGATCCGCTATCATGAGCCAGAGAAACCGGGTTATGCCCAAAGATTGCAAGATCTGCCATACTTCTATACTAAGTGGCCTCCGCCAGTTGTACCTGATGGCATTTGAGGAACTGGGGGAATGTCTTGCTGTGGTCGAATTTCCCCCCTCTTGAGCGAAGATCGCGAGAATTTGCTAGCGAGTCTGCCCGAGATCGACCGTTTTTTGGTTATCTGGGGTGTTGGGCTGTTGTCGCCGTTCATATCCCCGCCAGGCTCCCCTTCGCCTTCAAACGACAATCGTGATTGACTCTTCCTAGCCTCATAGTCACCGCCACCATTGAGACTTGGAACTGGGGGAGCACCATGCTGTGGCCACCTTATCCCCTTCGACGGAAGCTGCGAGAGTCTTCGAAGGAATTTAAGACGAGATTCCAATGGATTTTCAAGTGCTTCGGGTGTTAAGTCTTGTTGGTTAACATGACCCCTAGGCTCTCCTTCACCTTCAAATGACAGTCGCGATTGACTCTCCCTAGCCTCGTGCTCGCTGCCACTATTGAGACTTGGAACTGGGGGAATACCTTGCTTTGGTCGCCTCGTCCTCCTCAAAGAAAATGACGAAAATCTTTGACGGAGTGTGGAGCGAGGTTTCGATGGCTTTACAGATCCTTCAGGTGGTAAGGTTTGTCGGCTGAGATGACCTTCTGGCTTTCCTTGGCCTCGGAGAGAAAACTGCTGTGCATTCATGTGATCGAAGGAGCGATGTTCACTGGCAGAATCGACGTCAGCATCGTCAAGCTGCCCGCTAGGCGGTTCAGGCGGCCCTGCTGGAAAAAAAAAAAGGTTAGATCAGTTAGATTAAATCGATGTAGGAAGACAGTGGCTGGAAACCTTACCATCAAAACTGCTTAGGGCGCTGAAATAGCTTGCGTCAGAATCAGAACGAGAGGGTTGCCGAGGGCTTGAGGGCGAACTGGCACTGGGGGTATCTGGGCGGGGTGAAGACGATTGGGAAGAGGTACCGCCAATCACTAGAGTGGGAGTTGAGGGAGGTGTGGGAGGTGTTTGTCCGAGTGCCCGTGCAGCTATTCGCGTCTCGCTAAGACTTGGAACTGCAGACCCGCGATTTTCGGCAACGGGTGCTGAGGCTACAACCGTAAGGTAACAAGCGGCGACGACGAGGAGGGTAAATTGAGGAGGGCACTTCATGACGAGGTTGACAGTTGAGATAGAAGTGTGAGTACGCGATGAATATTGAAGGAGAGCTTGTGATTTTAATGTTTGAGGAAGATTCGGACCAGCCGAGAGAATTTGTGAAGCCTGAACGTGCCCAGGAAACCTGCTGAGGGAATAAGACACTTGGGTTGAGTTCTGCTAACGGTTTTTTGTGTATAGTCGGGCTATTGCGCATCATGATCGAAATAATATCATATTGCTCGGGTGTAGGCTGGTGTAGGTGTGAAGCGCGGGAGTCCGCCGGGAAAAATGGTAAATATAGCATCTTACAAGATCTTACACCGATATTCCAATTACATATAGCAATATGGAAACCTCCTCATCTAGCGAACTTTAGAAATTCGTAAAAAACCAGACTAAGCTATCATAGCTATCATGTGCATGAAGCAAGCAAGCCCGCAGCAGGCCTGCAGCGGCAAGGAATGAAACATTGGATGTTGCGATTCAGAGATTGTTCTCGCACCTACAGTACTTGATGAAGCAGATACATACATTTGGCGTCTTCTATTCCTCGCATGTCAGCCCTTCGACATCCAAGCGCTCGAGTATGCAATAGGAGATAGTAGATCGAAAAATTGCCGATCACTCCTAAGAGTCTAGTATGGACACGACAACCAAATCATACAAGTTACTTTTAGGTCGTTACGAATCCCTGCCCACTCTAAACTTCTGTTCCACAGCGATTCGTGGACGCACACGATATACCCTTTATCCGGTTCTGTAACGTAACCGGTTTTCCGGCGCCGGATCTCGTCTCCCTTGAAATATCTCCTTTCGTCGATAAGCATTGTTCGGGTTAGTATCGCCAATGAGTTTGAGTTCATCTTCACTGAGGCCATTGTCTTTGTCTTTGGCTTTGCCGAACTTCTTTTTCCATGCTGTAGAGAAGAATTTGCGGCTGCTCGATACCGCCTTTCTAAATCGACTACCGCTGGCACCCTCTGCGCCCAGGTCAGGCTCCTCAGCAGGAATCGATGGCAAAGGCTTATCTTCGTAGTTGGAAAACTTGTTAAATCTGGGAGAATAACTGGGTTGAAGGTCGGGCGGAAATGGTACAATTTTTCCCGGTTTCTCTCGCTTCGCTTTTATTCGGGAAGATAATTTAGCGAGTCGATTGGATGATGAGCTTGAGTCGTCACCAGACTCAGTTTTGAGAGATGAAGGCGATTGGGGGAAGGATGATTTAGGGGATGAACTGGATGTACTTGCTTCTTGTTTGGACTCAGCCTTGGACGGTCTGGCAAGCCATCGCGAGAAGGATGTTTTAGCAGATGAACTGGTCGGACGTGCTGCTTCATTTTCCTTCCCAATTTTAAACGGTTTCGTTTCCTCAGGTCTGAAATTTGCGGGCGATTCTATGTATTGTTTGTGCAATTCGTTGGAGGAGGGCTTGAGGTCCAATCGATATCGATGGGTATCATCTTCGGATAACGGAGCAATATGGGAAGGTAATGAGAAGCGAGCGAAAGGATCGGTTTCGTCAGATCGAACAGTTGTGTAGGAGTAACCCTGGCGCCGGCGTCTGCTTTCGATTTCGGCAGGACTGAATGGTTTGGTTGCCCCAGGTTTGGGAAATGAGTATAAAGGCGCTTCGGCCAAGGAGGAGGCCTTGCTGACCAATCCATGCAGTTCTTCGTCACCTTCAAACAGCGGCTTGTGGTTGTCCAAATGTAAAAATTGGGAGGTAGAAGGGGTATCGGAATTGAAAGTTGTGTAGGACTCAACCCTTGGTTTTGGTGTGCTTCCTGTTTTGGCAGCAGCAGCAGTGGGTCCAGGGTTAGCCATAGTGGTACCATAACCACTGCCGCCTGTTGGTCTCCGGAATCGGCTCACAGGTGCCGCCGACACCACAGAAGTAACAGCACAGATGCATGCAGCAGCGACGCCAAAATGAGAGTATTTCATATTGCAAAGGAAGACGAATGAAGGCGAGAGCGGTTGAGGGAATCAGACCAGCTGATGAGTTTGTCGTAACTGAGATCCTGCTGAGCGGGGGTGGCTGTTTTAAATTTTCTAATGGTTCTGTAGTGGCTGTGAGCTCACCGTCCATCCCCGACGAACATAGCTTTTTATCTAGACATATATGGCCAAGTATGTTGTCAAGCGGTCAACTTCGGGCAGATATGGCATAACTTGGGTTTATTAAACCCGATCTATAATAGCTCGGTGATAACACGCAATTACAGTACCATACATGAGCCGGCTGCACCATAAGAGTCAAGTAAGCCGCTTGTGATGCCGATATACCAAGATGGATCAAATCGTTAAATAATGAAGCGTTCAAGAATCAAGTTGCCAATGATTCCGAAAGGTCCACGAATAGTGATGAAGTTTGCTCCGAGTTCGTAGAATTGGGGCCTGCTCAACTACGGAAAACCATTGAACCCATTTCCGAAAGAGGGGGTTACTGCACTCTACTTGGATCGTCTTGTGTAGAAAGGTTTTGCAATTGAGAACGAAAGCACAACTTGTGATAGGATACAAAAAGTATAATCAGCTTTCATCGTCCTCGTCGCTATCCCAGCTATTCAAGCCCAATTCCTTCACGCTTGCCACGGCAACAAGTAGCGGGTGACTGGCATCGAAGGATATTAACATCTTCCCTATATCCTCTAATACAAAGTCCTCAAATTCCTCCAGTAATGACATCTCTTCCTTGTCGGCCTCCAAGCTTGCAGCACGGTTAGCCCTTCCCCTACGCCGATCTGCCAGGGCCTGTAGCTGCTGCTTCGTCGCCGCGATAACGCCGGCTTGAGATTCCTGCGGTATCGCTGTAACACCACCAATAACACGCACTACATCATTGAAGCATCTGTAAAGTGACGCTAGGAAGGAAGCATCATGCTCCGTGCTTATGCAGCTAATAAGCTGATGAAAGGCTGCCGAAACCATCTGATTTGTAAGAGTGTTGCTCGCCTTCCCCGAAGCGAGAAGCAGCGGCACAAGTCTACAAGACCATTTTTGTGAGATGGCGTAGTAAAGTGTGACATTTGGGGGTACGAACATTGCGCAAGCCTCCCGCACCCCATCATGAAAGTAAAAGCGTAACGCTGGCAGGGTGACTTCAAGGCTCTGTGATACATATGGCGCAAATTGGGCACCAAGAGTCGAACAATAGATGACTAATGTCTCAAAGGCTTGACATTTTTCTTCGATGGCGGAAGTGCGTATTCCGAGTGTCTGACCATCCATCATAACAGTCTCCCAGCCCTCACGCTCTTCGTTCCTTTCATCTTCTTCTAGAGAATCAAATACATGAGAAATGTACGAAGAACCGAGGGATAGCGTACCATATACAGACACATCTGCTTTGGCACTTGCTGTCTGCAGTAGAGATGGCATGACGACAGGTAGATACGGTTCAAAATCGGCCGCCATGGCCTGGCAAACCTTTGCCCATGTAGCAATAAGATAGTGCCCGATTTGGGTATCCGAAGGATCTTGGGGGCTCTCTGAAAGAATGACCTTAACCAGATGAAATGCCAAAACATCGGAGCTTACTTTGTATTCGTATAAGCAGCTCAACAAGAGTGTTCTGATCTGGCTTGAATACCTCATGCCCGACAGCGATTGCTAGAGTT
>JABCKL010008510.1:0-19379 GCA_018851305.1 Calocybe cyanea
TCTGAGGTATCGAGAGCGGTAGTACACTATTTAGAGTGAATAGAACAAGACGGGCATTGAAGGCCCGTGCACGAACAATAGGTGCAGTAGTCCACTAGTGGGACGCACGGAATAGGTAAGGTAAACAAAAAAGAAACATACAATAGTAATTAGCAGCGGGCTTCGTGCCGCTTGCTATTCCAACAGTTTCTATCCTAGGCCGAATCTGGTGTGCAAGCAAGCAACCAGCCATCTTTTAGGAGTCTCGTGATGGTAATTGTTCGGATTGGGTTTTTGCAGCTCGATGAACAATATCGTTCCATCGGCTGCTAGCAAGCACCGGAATGAAAAAACACATGGTTTGAAACAGTACACTTGAATGTGACTACAGTACAGTAAGACGAATAGAGCTCTTGAAAATGTGCCGGGCTCGATCTCGATCAAAGCACTTACATCTTTGAGTGCACCCCGATAACAGTCACCAGTGGCTTTTTTTGTATATGACCACCCGGGGGTTGTCTTCGAATCTTGCGTAAATTTTTGCATGATGTGCTGCCTAATGTCTCGTGCTTTGCCTGGTTTAATCAACTGATGCTCTATAGCTACGCAAGTTTAGCTGATACCCCCAAACGTGGTAGTCTTGAACTGCGTAATAAAGTCTGAAGTAAGGAATCCAGAAGCACCAATCACCCGAAAGATTATCGGTCCGATCGCCGGCTTCTCGTGAGGGACTAGATTGATGATGCGCGCAGTTTCGCTGTCAGACATCGGAGGATAGTTTGGCCTTTACATAGAAAGAACAGATTAACGTCAAGGAGAAGCAGTACGCCGCCGCGTTGCTGGGCCTGCAGACTGAGCTTCGTAGCTGAAAAGCTCCACCTTCAGCTAAACTGATTAGCGTTGGGCGTTATCTATGGCGGCATCAGCAAGCGGTGGACAACGGTAAAAGACTTTTCGGATAGGACAACCGTGCGTGGGAACTTTGGAAGTTGTGGCTTGAAACTTTTTTTCTTCTTCGGCTTGACACATGTTATTTTCGAGCTGTAATAGCTGGAGCTACACTTGCTCAATGATTATCGTATCTTCATGGAGGATAAACGCGCCAAAACGTAAGACCAGTGTGAATCTTGCGTCGACTTCTTTTAATCGTATTTTTTAGATTCGAGGCGCTCGAGTCATTTATCCAGTCTCAAAAAGCTTTACTTGCCCGTACAGAGTCCGACATAACACGTCTTCGACAGCTTAGGAATGATGCCATTGCTCGGCCTACTCATTTCATGATGACTTTAGACCAGGAAGTGAGGTCTCACAGTCGTCTGTTTGGAGATCTTTCCTGACAAGTCAAACTAGTTTGCTGAAGATAAACTTCGGCTCAGTGACCAATGTGATGCCCAAGTTGGTATTCCGTCGAATGTTGACTGGTCCCTATATGAAGCTCACGGTGCGCATCGTACTTGAGCATTCCACGAACAATTGATTGCTGATGAGAGCATAGATCCCAAAGTGCTGCAGGATCTCGCTATTGATGCTCAGCAGAAGCATGAACAAAGGAACAAACCTTTTCGTTACCAGCGCTCCGAGCTCTCAGAGCTCCAAAAACTTGTCAAGGAGGCTCGCCGTACCATCGTCGATCCCATTTTAACATTGTTTGAATCTATGTCAGAACCAGAAGATGAGGAGGAGATTCTCGGCCCACAAGAGATTCGGAGGGAGAGGGAGAGAGAGAAAATTCGTCAGCTCAAGAAGCGTAAGATTCATACACTCAGTGGTTTAAGATTGCCATCGGGGGGGTTATCTGGAGTTTTTGTCCGCCGCGAGGCAGAAGATGAAAGCATCGATGTTGATGTAATTCATGATGACACTTCAACGCCGTACAACTCCACGTGTTCTGCAATAGGCACCCAGAAAATTTCAGCGCCAATCATTCTACCCGCTTCTTCCTCAAACTCTCAGTCCCAGTGGTCTCCCAAATTTCAGCGCAACCGCAAACCCTCGCGTAAGGCTCAAGCACATGATGAAAGTGCTAAGGTAATAGCACGTTCTCGGAAGCAAAAGGAGGCTACGTCACCCCCTACTCAAGACGAAAATTCTCGCGGCACTCCCCCGGAAGCCTCCAAACCACGTAACCCTGATAAACCCAAATCGGAAACCTACAAACAGGCGTGGTCAGTGTCGGAGCAACATCTGCTGGAACAATTGCTCGAGCAGATACCAGATGGGGAAAAAAATAGGTTGGGAGATTTCATTCGTTCCCTCAGTCCGTTTCGCTGAAGCCAATTGTAGATGGCAAAAAATATCCCGTGCGATGAATGGGAGGAGGACTCCACGGCAAGTTGCCAGTCGCGTACAAAAGTACTTTGAGAAGCTTAAGCGGTTTGGGCTTGAAGGGGGATGATTGTCCGACTGCACATTATTTTGCGCATCCCTAGTTGTAGGTCATAAATTGCGGTGTACACAAGCTTCAATGCTATCTTAGAAGTTTAACATAAGCATAAAAATATTGAGCAGCTGTGTATGTCACACTCATGACCTATGTGACGATTCGCGAGTGTGACACTTTACGCGTTCCCATCCTCTTCGCCAATCTATATCATGGAAACCTCAGAAGTCGTAGAAATCTCATCCGGAGAGTCAGATGTAGAGAACGTCTTCGACAGACGCGCTATTCTCCAACCAGTGATTACAAGGGTTGTTGATGCGCTCGGTGGTTACGAAGGAGGGAGATATAGGCTCGGAGATGAGGCCAATGGCTGTTTAAAAGATCTCAAAAAGCTATGGCGGAAGGATGACACAGATGACGAACGTACCGTTGCTCGTATCCTATGGGAAACTCGCGTCTTACCCAATGATCTCATTCCCATCCTCCTGGTGACGGCTGGCAATGGCTCGGTAGAAGACAAGCGCGCTATATCGTGCGTAGACTTGATGACTGCTATGACTTGGCCGATAGATTTAGCGGAAGAACTCAAAGAACTGGACGAAGAGTTGGACAAGGGTACGGACTACACGCATCTTTTAGCGAGCCATCTACACTACAAGGCTGCCCTACTAAAACCTGGAGTCATGCAAGCCATCTTCGGAATAATGCTTCCTCCGTTGTCCAAATCAGTCAAAGAACGAAAGGAGCGCGATGGGCAGATAATCAACGTCGTTTTACATCTAGTCAGGAATCTCGCATTCATCAAAGACCTCCCTTTCAACACGCATCTCAGTTCCGATCAGGCCGAGTTTTCGTCTCTTCAGGCTAAATTGATAAAGGCCCTATCTGAAACGCACATGCTCCAGCTCTTGCTCACGATCGCTGCTAACACGGACAAGGATCCGCTGCTAAACAGCTACAACACCCTCGTTCTCGAAATATTTTATCTCCTTTTTCGAGGAATCAAACCTACTTCTCTAACTGTGGATCAAGCTAAGGTTTATTTATACTTTAAAGAAGCTGACAGTATCTGACATACACGCAGCAACCAGCGGAGAAACTACAGCGCCTTCTTGCTGCGGAGCAGAAAACCCGGCGAGAACTTGCCCGGAATGCTACTTCTCGTCACTCGCGATTTGGGACTACTATCGCTGTAACTTTGAACCCCAATAAGAAGCACCGGTTAACGAACGAAAATAATGACGGTAATGAAGCTGATCGCGAGACGCCTTCTACGGCTGCTCGGCCTTTCGTTTTGCATCACCAACAAGCCATCAAAAGCGAGACAGGAAGCATCATGGACATAAAGAAACGTTCTATAGCAAAGAAAAGTACGAAAGTAGACGAACTGACACGTGAGGACAATCTCTCCGTGGAGGCCAGGGCGATACTGCAACATCTGGCAGTGGAGTTCGTAGAAGCCTGCTTTAACCGTGAGTTATTTTGTCACTGGTCTATGCCGTCACTATGTCTCGATTTATGCGCCCGTCTCGTAAAGCTTTCCTGGCTGCGCTGCTCAAGGACATTCGGTCAGAACGAATCAAGGTCACCGAAAAAGATAATCTCCGTCTTTTGTTCATCACGAAATGGTTTTTAGAGTTCTTCCTTGCTATGCGCTCGAAGGAAGAAGCCAAGGGTGGCAACCGATGGACTTTTGATTTGATTGCAGAAGTCACCGAGAGAACATGGATTATCTGGGTATTGAAACGAATGCGGGAAGCGGTGGAAGAAAAGGTAAGTGTTCATTGTTGTAATCGCGACCGCGTTCTGACACCGGTTTCTCAGCCGAAACAATGGACTGAGCTTCAGAGTGGGATCGAATGCCTTACGCAACTGCTACTCTTGATCGAGAAAATGTCTTGGAGCGAGATAACCGATCCCGTCATGAAGGAAGCGTCCGAGCTCCTACAACAACAGCTTATCTACAACGGAGAGGTCCTCGATATCGCATTTGAGAGTCTGCGTTCATACAAGACTGGCACACAGTCTTTAGCTTATCTGGATTCGAGCATCTATCTTTCATATGCGCTGCTGCGAATGTTAGAGAAATGGAGCAAAGGTCAAAACAGTGACATGTACGTGAGGAAGAAGAAGAAGAAGAAGAGTGCCAAACCTTGTTTGCTGATTTTTCCATTTCGTCTGGTGTAGTATTAATGTACAACACAGCCATAGGAGAAGAAGAGGGCATCCCCGATGTCGAGGAACCTGTCGAGGAGGAAGAGATCATACATGAAACTATATTCACATTTGAAACTTTTGAAATGGTGAGTGCACTGTCATTCTAGCCATGGCACGAACGGCCTCACAAATAGGTAACAATGCGTTAGAAATTTGCTCATGCCGACATCACACATACGTTACTTACCTATCTAGCGCGTTACGAAGAATTCTCTTCATCACAGAACTTGCAACGTGTTGTCAGCTTGATGCATCGTCAAGCAGTTAGGATGAAAGCCGAAGGCCTGTTCTTCAAGGCACGTCGACCTCTATGGGTTTGCGGCGTGGGGATCTCGAACTCAACTAGAGCTTGTTACGTAGGCCTCCACTTTGCATCTGTTTAAGACCATCCTGGCCAAGTCAAAGTCGTTACCACGGGAGCAACCATACAAGGACCTCGTCAGCTTGATCACGTTTATCTTGCGTCAATTTTTCAAGGCGCTGGACGAGGACCCTCTTCTGGCTGTCGAGGTGTGTTAACGCCCAGGGGATGCACCGGCGCCCGCGCTGATCGTCTGTTAACTTTAGACATTCTTTCCGAAAAACCGTGGGCACTGGAAACAATATTCTAGCTGGGAGCCTGAGAAGAAAAAGGAGAAGGCTGTCCATGAGAACAATTCACCGACTGAAATTCAGGTCAAGAAGGGTTACTCGTGGAGCGACCAAATTGGCATTGTCATCGCTTCACTTGTGGACGGTGGCGAAAAGGATCTCGTGCTCTGGACAAAAGACGTATGTTCGATCGCAGCTCTATCTCGCTGGAGCTAATGACATTGGCTACAGGTCCTCACCTTGGTTACCTCTCAACGTCAAAGGATCATTGACGAAACCGACAGAGATAATGATGGACAGGATAATGACGGACTTCAAGCCGCGGAGGAGAGTCAATCCGCCCAAGCTCTGGGGCAGGGGAGTGTATCGACTGAAATCCTGGCGAAGATGACTGACTATTGTAAGATCTTAATTCAAAGGGGAAAGAATTTTATTCAGATCCAATTTCAGCCGTGCCATACCTTAGCGATGAGCAAGCGAACGCTGCCACCAAAAATCCGAAGCTAAAGCTCTTGTTTCGGCTTTCGAAATTCCTAATCTTAGATCCAGGTGGGAACACTTCAATCGCCTTTACCAGTCCGTTTATCACTGAGGCTCACCGCGAGATAGACGCCGATGAATTGCAATGGTACATGCCAGCGAGCGTTGCGCCATCTGAGTTGAGAAGGATCCTTACCGTAATCGACCAATTTTTGGAAACGCCAATTGATCTGCAGGGCACGAAAATTTCAGATCTGCTTCGGAAACAACGTCGCCGACGTCGCCGGCCCTCTCCCTCCCCCTCTTCCGATGAATCTGCGTCTGATGGTGATGAGGTTAGGAGGAAAAAGAAAAAGGAGAAGAAACAGAAAGAAAAACAGGAATACAAGTCAGCTCAGTTCATTGAGGATAGCGACGAAGAATACGGCGACATGGAAGCATTCCTTGAGAAGGAAAAAACTTTACGAGAAAGAACAGAGAAAGTCACTGCAGCCTCGGACGGGATGCGAATAGGCACTATGAAATCGCACGGCACGAAAAGGAGGCGAAAGAAGATGGAGGACATGAGCGGGAGCAAGAAGCGCAAGAATGACTTACCGAATAACGCAGTCTCCAAGATGACGGATGAAGATTCCCCTCAGGAGAGTGACGTTGCAATGGACAAACCAGACATCAATCAGGAACTGCCGCCTTCTACCTCCTTTGTCTCGAGTCCACGAACACCAGAACATCCCCCTCTGCCTCTCGATTCCCCTTCATCTTCTCAGGACTCCCCTGCAACTCCGGAACGTAAACCAGTGCCATTAAGGCGTAAACGACTAGTCATTTCAGATGAAGATGATTGAGGTACGTCTGCCAGCCCCTCACTGTCGCCTGTTTGCCAACGGGCTTTACCTACTAGAAATGTCACATGCGAGCTTGAAGCTCCTAGAATATCAACTGGAAAAATAAAGCCAGACCATACTTTTTGACGAGGATCAGAGAACCAACAGGAGTGCTTGAGGTGTTCCGTCGTTCCGCCTTAGCATAGAATCTTGATGTGTGGTTAACACAAACCATCTGGTACTGTCTGCATGTATATCACTTCATAAACTTGATATGACTGTACGTATGTTGATGAAGATCGGTCTTATGACTCGAGCTCCTAGGACAAAGACCAGAAGCCAAATCCGGAAAAGATACATAGGAGATTATACACCCTCAGCTGATGATGCCACAGCATAGACCTGCGATCTGACAAAGGGGGTGTTGTGGCTTCAGCCACTATTAAAAGTGCTTCCATTGCTCAGAACAGTCCAGTTGCACTTGTGCCTATACC
Organism: Calocybe cyanea; assembly: GCA_018851305.1. NCBI lineage: Eukaryota > Fungi > Basidiomycota > Agaricomycetes > Agaricales > Lyophyllaceae > Calocybe > Calocybe cyanea. The sequence goes on from JABCKL010008510.1 coordinate 6,966, forward strand.
TGCCAAATGGCTGGTAGTAAGATGTCCATGGTCCCGTTGTACCTGCATCTACGTGGGAAAGACATTTCTATTCAAGGTATCTGCTCGGGGAACAGGACCGCCCCGCAACTTTTTCATGATGTGTTACATGTGAATCCGCACCCTTTTTAAGTAACCGAACAGTCTCGTCCATTACCATGAGCAAACTTGGGGTAGGAAATTATGCTGACCAACACACAAATTCAGACCCAAAATGTGCTGAAGCAAAAATGGCGACGTAAACCATCCTCAGCCAGGAATTCCGCAGCATAATTATTGAAGACGACATTTTGAGTCGCAGCTTTTCTTATTGCGATTTGTTTAAACCTGAGTTAGCTACCGTGATGCGCGGAGGTCTAATCCACGTGGATTGATTTGTGTGCACGAAGATAAACCGTGGAAGGAAGTTCCAGAAATTAAATTGGGGGGCGCCAAGTTGATTTTGAAGCTCCGGTAAGAAAAAACGGGAAAGGCCGTTGTTCGAAGGTCTACCACCACTCTGTACTGCGAAACGTGGGCTGGTACACACCTTTTCCGGGAGCCAAGGAATTCTGATGAAAGAAATCTATGGTGGAATGATGAGGTGGCTGTCGTCCACACGGGGTAGTTACTCTGATAAAGTTTGCAGCCTTAGTCGCTGCTCAATGAGACCCAGTGAGTGGATCACTGAGTTTTTCTTACGCCGTGTCGCTTACAAAAGGTATTCAACAAGCTAGCTATTCGAGCTTTGTACCTGGGTAAAGTGGTTGTACTCTGTCGATCAGCAGTGTTCTCTCCCGTCGAGGGGATCCAGATCATAATCAAGGGATGCGCTCATTGTTAAGCACCCCACACCTGACATAGACCAGATCTGAACTCGGATTTATGCGAAAGGTTAACATCCACCATGGGTCCGAGGGGCAACCAGCTGCTTAGCTTGCTCTACTACACAGGGAGAATTTGGACGCCACTATACCATTTAGGCAAAACACAACTGGTTTTTTGGATAACAAATTCTAGTGTCGCTGAGTGTGGAGAATGAACAAGGCTTCCTTGTAGCACGCATCATCCAAAGTATTCTTTCCTGGCAAATTGCGAGAACAAATTTTGGTTGATCCCCGATCAAAGAAGCGCCCCCAGGCACTGTCACTTGGACCAGAAACCTGAAAACGCAACGGCCGCATTGCCGATGCGGCAAATTGCTGACGATCGGGATCGAGTGCTCAGAAGACGAGTCAGGAGAAAAGGATGCACCGAATTATTCCCAACAGGACTAAGAACAATCGGTAATATACCTCACCAATCCAGAATAAAACAAATCGAGAAGAATATCTTTTGCCAGCTCGCTAAATAATTCAGATGAACCAATAGGGTGCTGACTCCTCTCTCAGGGTCGTCCGGATTTGAGGGTCTTTTACCTGATCGAGGAGAGCGAACAACCGGGATCGCGACAAAACAGGGATTTTGGCAACTGCAGACGCCCAACTGTTGAAACCTAATCGTCGAACCCCCACTTGATATAAGTTCAGGCGCATTTCTCATCTGTTCAATCCCGATTTCCTTCAACCCACCTTACGTTATAGAGGTGATGTCCACTATGACTACTCACACAATACACCAAGAGCGCCCTGAACGAAGCCGTAATGCTAAAGCTCAAGCAAGACACCGTGCAAAGCGAAAGGCATATATTGAACAGGTCAGTCGCCTTTGTCTAATTGACCATCCATTTTTCTTCATCGTGACCCTCCTCCGCCTGGTTGCAGCTTGAACAGACGGTGACTAAGCTGCAAACCGCCCTCGGTCTGACACACGAGGACGTTGCAGTACTTCCACCACCCCTCTTGCGCATTCGGGAGCTCGAGCAAGAAAATGCACGACTGGCGAAGGAGAACGATGATTTACGAAGAATGGTATCCGACTCTAACGTACGGGGCCTACCAGTGGATATATCTCGTCGAAGCTCGCTCTCGACATTCCAAGATGGTCGCACTAACGATCGTGACTGCAAAAGAAAGAAAATGGGCGCCGATGTAGAAGGGACATATGTGGTATAGTTCCTTACCATTCTTCAATACTTCCAGCCACGAGCTAAAAGCTCTTGACCACAGAGCCCGACTGAGACGCATCCCCAGAGCGCAGACCCAACACGGCCGCCACCACTCACCATTCCCCAGTCAATGCCCCATCATTATTCATATCCTTCCTCAAATCCGCACGGCGTTCCTGCCTCTTCTCCCATGTTCAACATGCACCCTACGGCGTTCCAAATGCCCAATACTCCGTCCGGCTCGAGCGCCACATCAAGTCCTCCATTTTCGGCGAGTATTATTTTATATCAACGCTAACGCTACCTCGTAGCAAGAATAACATTTTGAGTTGTTGGATCCTAGTGACGTTTTCTTTCATGTAGCCCGCTCAGCAGATGCAAGAGCCGTTGCACTCTCCTGTAAACCACCGACCTCCTTCAATGCAAGGACCTCAAAGTATAACTAGCTACTCTACTCGCACAAATCATTATGGGGCTGTAAAGATGGAGGAGGATCATTATGCTGTGAGTAAAAGCCAGCCTGTCAATTCTCGTTGTATAATACTAACGTCCCTTTGGTGGAATGACCTCTTAGGCCCAAAATGGACATTATGCCCTACCACCGCCTACTAATTCCTATGCCCATGATCATACGAACGGTGCGATGGATAACCAATGGCATGCTTACTCCTCAGAACGCGGACACCTTCACCGGTAGCGTTTCTTCCTTCTCACGAACGACTAACCCTTAGATTATTTTACAATTTTTTTAACATCACGGGATCATTTAAATGAATTGTTTTGCACCAATATAGATATACCTTGTTCGTTCCTACATGTCCAGTGAAATCCATGCATATGTAGAAGTGAATTCATTGTAGTTTCACTGATAATGGAAGCAATAATGGAGGCTTGAAAAATGCGACAAGGTTAATCAGACGTGAGATAGAGAAGTTCAAGCCGTCGAATTAGACCGGTTAGATCTGTCTCATAGATCCTAACGGCATAAGCCAGTAATGATTCCCGGAAACCCATTTCGACAAGGTGTGTAATTGACCGGGATATGCATGCAGTAAATGGCCGTGGTGTGTTTGACCAGTGAGCTTTGCCACTTATGTGGAGTGATCGCTAAAACCACGCACACTTGCAACCTCCATACAGCCTGTGTAGCCACCAACAAGATCAAGAGAATTGTCAGCCGCTCAAAGTCAGCAATCCTTTGGTTTGGTTGTTCTTCCCCCCAGGAAGAGTAACCCACACCCGAGGCATCCACAAATTGACACACCTGACACGTCCTGCGAGCAGATTGACGTGTGGATGACAATGTGGCACTATACACTCATCACAAACAGCAAGACATCGCGTAGCTCTCGCTCTAGGTGTGATGAATGGCATGAGGCCTTAAAATTCAAGCTCCACCGCAGCGCCTGCGAAAAGAGCTTATCACTTCATCCCCTGCAAGGTTGCAAGTAAAGTCCTTGACGAGCGGGAAGATTAAAATGGTCGTCGGTCGAAAAGGTCCGAATGCATCCAGGTGAACGGCTTGTCAAAATATAACTGGAGCAGTTTGGGTGTCCTTATGACCAATCTGATTCCTTTCCACAAAATGTCATGAGTGATAACACTTCGAACTAGGAAGCGCCGCACTGAATGAGAAAATTGTAAATATCCTATCATCGTAGATCTGTGGGTGCTTGATCCAAACTACGCGGTGCCTAATATGTCGCGTCTGATTCTACAGGCGACTCAACATTGTCAAGGCAAGTTTGATCGCTTCATTATGATGGTAAACTTGAGACTATGTCTCAAGAGCATAGAGGTTCAGAGACTGGCAATGAATAACTGGATTTCACACGGTCTATAATTAAATCCCCCGTCCATCCACTTTCCAGGGTAGAAACAGATGTTACGAGACTGGGGTTGGCGCGGATTCTTTGCAATTTACCACCATTGATTTTTCAATAGACTGAAACAGCTCCTGACCTAGTGTGTGCGGAGGCGGAAGGCCGCAAGTAAAGACCTACCCAGCAACCATGCAACCTCGGATATTTAAAAAACAGGTCGCGCACGGTAGCAGTTGGGTTCGACCATTAGCCAGGTTTGACATCATCTGTGTCTGTAAGTGCCGGTACCTTAAAGAAGTTCTGTACCTCTTCTACCATCGTTGCCTTCGGCCCCCTCCCGAACTCAGCAAGCGTGTCAGCGTAATCTGCTCCTAAGACGTGATTCATGGATGTTTATCTTAGCCGAGACGTGGAAAATGATTCAAGCAAAGCTTCTAGCTCATCTCGACAGCATGGGTCAGATGAAAACTTAAATGAATAACATGGAAGAAGTCATATGCGAGAAGGTAATGTGAAACACTTGTCCCTGAGTCTAAATGTGTACCGTGCAATCAAAGGCCATTCAGTAGTAGAAAATTGCTGTTGAACGTCAAACGAGACTGTATAAGATGAGAAGCATGTGCTCTCACCAAGCGTCCAAAAACCAGAAAAACAAAAAATGCCACCCTGGGAGTCCGATCGAAAGCGGACCTGTATCAATGTAGACGCAGACGGGGGAGCTACCAATTTGCAGAGTAAAACATTAGCTTTTCGAGGCGTGTCAAACACGCCATCGGAATAAAAGCCGACGAGGCAACAGTCAGCAAGTACGCTGAGTGTGATCACACAAACCTTAGCTGGTGAAAGGAGACGGGAGCCACCAACTGAGTGTCCCTAGCGGGAAGGGAGGCGCCAGATAGTAGGATAAAATTTCCCAAAAGCTATAGAGTTCGAAACGTGTTCTATGGCCAACTTAGCTGGGGTCGGGGAACTGAGCGCTACCTATAGCCAGATGATATAATCTCACGAGTTCATCGGATGGAGAGCGGTCTCTCATCCTGTTCGGATAGGTCCGCGTTCTCGGCCATCAGCAGAACGTAGACGGTCCGCCAAGTGCCCCAGATACTAGAGGTGAGACGGAGGAGAGAAACAGGGAGAGTATTGCAAGGATATCATTAGCTACAGGCTGAGATGCTGCGTGGTCGTTGCTCCCAGAGCATTTTTGAAAACTAATTGTTATACCCTGGATACCAGTGAGACTATGGAAGAACAGTCCCGAGTCCGCCACTTGGACAAAAGAGGTATTGTGGGCCGTCTAGCCATTTTAGGGCGAAAGTACAAACCATGATACCCAAGCTATATTTGCGACCATTAATCTCCACTGCGCGCCCAAGAATTGATCTCACCGAAAAGGTTTGTTCGGGGTGAGGAGACGGACACCTGTCATAGGAGAGAGCGAGTACCAAGCAACCGTCACGTCGAAAGTGCTTATAAGGAGGCAGAACGGTCGATAATGACATCGCCAGCATGGATCTTCTTCTCAGGGTTACCGGAGTCAGACAAGATTAGGGAGCTTGGTAGCCTCAGCTAAGAGCAAGCGCCAGTGTCAAATTAGTTTTCCATCGGAAAGAGATGTGGAAAGGAGCGCGAAGTCAACAGCACTAGACGTTTGATAGAAAAAAATTGGGTTCGGAGTTCTGATCGCGCTTGCGGCGTTTCGCAAATTGCTGTCGGCCTTCTCCTTCTCTCTTCGAAGTGATCACCAGTTCTTCCCTTTCCCATTAAACATGAGTAAACGCCTTTCATCCACACAAGATTATGCCTCCTTATTAGACAAATATGATACATGGATGTTTGATTGTGATGGTGTCCTGTGGCAGGGTGATCGCTTGATCGATGGCGTCGTCGATGTTCTGGAGCTGTTGCGGCGTAAAAGTGCGCATTTTGAATACCTCTCCTTTGGTTCATTCATCCGTATAGACCTTCACTGCATAAGATAAGAAGATCGTATTTGTCACGAACAACGCCACGAAATCTAGGAGGACTTACAAACAAAAATTTGACCAGCTGGGGGTACAAGCACATGCGGTAGATATGACAGCCACAAGTTCGTACATGACATTAACACCGCCCTAAGGACGAGGTATATGGTTCTGCTTATGCAGTGGCGATCTACCTCTCGACTGTGATCAAACTGCCAAAAACGAAGAAGGTCTATGTCATTGGCATGAGTGGCTTAGAGGAAGAGCTGCGTGAAGAAGGAATCGCCTTTTTGGGTGGCACGGTATGTTCCCAGCTGGTCAGGTCTATCTCACGTTGACGGAGAATATGTTAGGATCCTGCTGATAACACTCTCGAGCCGTTCACGTTGAAAAATTTCACACTCGATCCCGACGTTGCTGCTGTTGTGTGTGGACTAGATACTATGGTAACTTATACAAAACTTTCAAAAGCTTTCCAATACTTGAGCCGAAATCCTGATTGCCACTTTATCGCAACCAACGAAGATAGCACTTTTCCCACTGCGGAAGGGCTGTTACCAGGGGCAGGGGCAGTCAACGCTCCTCTGCGATATGCTCTAGGTCGAGATCCTGTATGTACCGGAAAGCCGTCGGCGACCATGTTAGATTGCATCAAGGCGAAGTCAGCCACTTTCAGGGACGTGTCAGGCTCCATGTGTGCTAACAGTCTATTTGCAGAGTCCACTATAACCCCGAGCGCACCATCATGGTTGGCGACAGGCTGAATACAGATATTTTATTTGGAAAGACTGGTGGGCTTGCCACGCTTCTCGTCTTAACTGGTAGGCATTCTCCCAGCGTGGCCGTCGGCTTCCTAACTTGTCATGACAGGTGTAACCGCAGAATCCGAGGTCACAGGACCCAACCCGTCATCTATCGTCCCAGACTATGTCACAGCTTCTCTCTCAGACCTTCGTGTCGTGATCTAACAGATCGAAGATGCCCTACCAAGTTCGGAATTACGGATCTAGAGCAATAGAGTAGAATAAATAGATGTACCGTTGAATTGCAGGTAATTAGGTTTGATTGTTCTCAGGCGCTTTTCTTGTCAGCTTCCAGGGTCCGAACATGCTCATCCGCAAGATGGAGAGTGGCGTTGACTGCTACCGCAGATACGGAAGCGAGAATGTAACCCAAGATAGCTCCATAGGCAGGTGTTAGAGGCCAAGCCTAATAGCGGAAGTTAAGGGGATTAAACTAGACGCCGAGAACTGAAACACGAACCTGCCATGGGCGATCCCAGTCAAGAGCAATCGGTATTGTTCCAGCCCAGCACCCCAAAAGGGTCCCCACCGCAGGATAAACAAAAGCTCTCTCGATAGGTGACCTAAGGCTGAATGACTAACGTTAAAAAAACGCGAGATGGTTTTTGAACACCGGGTCTGCTCACGAAAATTCAGCAAAAAGTCGTACCCACAGTAGGCGGTGGGTGACCGACTGGGTACTGCTATTGAAATTGGGAGGGCAAAGGGAATAGGCCGGAGAAAAAACCACGAGTAATGAAATTAGAAGAGACAATAGATAAGTTTTTGCAACATGGCTAGAGAGGGAAATATCCTTTAGCCACTTCACCGGTATTCAAAAATGGGCAGGAGTTTACTAACCTTGTAATTGGTGCGCCAAACAGAACAAGAATAATATGCAATATAATAGAGCAAGCCGAGGTCAATAACCAGGCATTTTTCAAATCCTTTGATACCTTATGAGGCCGATACTTGAGGGGATAATGACAGGAGACATACAATCATTTTCCGTTTATCAATCACTAGTTTTTCCAGCCTCTTTTCGTCATCAGAGCCTTCTAATACATATTCAATCCACCAGAGTCTCATCCATCCGGCCCACCATCCTTGTAAAAGAAAGACACCGGCACATATACAAAGCAGCGTAGACACCGGACTGATAGTGAGGTCTTCTAGGAACCAATGTTGCGGCCGGTCTCTAGATGTGCGAAGCTCCGTTTCCAGTGAAGGTTTAGTCAAATCAGACAAAAAAGTCGTCCTAGGAAGAAATAGTGCTGTGAAAGTTAATAGTGTAGTGTGAACGCCGACGATGGAAGTGTAGCGTGCGAACGGAAAAAAATGAGCCCCGTTCAGCTGCCTTCGGGGAGCTTGAGGCTCTGAGGACGATTGCAAGGAACCTCGAGCCTGTTCCTTGTGTTTTACCATTTGGACACGAGAAACCTTTACAGCTGTTACTGCAGTGGTATAAGTTACGTTACTGGCACGTGACAAAATGTAAAATGTGCTCTTCAACTTTCAAGTTCAACTTTGAATTGTCAGACTGTTTCAAGTTTAGCCTTTAACCTTCAAGCATTAACTCGTTCAGCTTGAACTTCCAGTTTCCGAACGTCTATAGCGTGCCGACGCGTATGATACGGGGACTATACGTTTCCAAAGATTGCAATGATCCCTTTCTGCGGCGACAAAGATTACGATGCCAAATTATAAATTTCTCTTTGAACGTTCAATTTTTTTGGGAAGTCCCAACTTCTCTACTCAGGCATCCCATCTGTTAGGATCTGTATGGCTTTAATTTTCTCCTCATAGGCATTTCTTGACTCGTACTTTTCCCGATCTTCTCGTGCGGTCGCGGCTGGTCGCGGCCGAGTCGGATAATACATTCTGGCTCAGGGAAAAGAACTTCCTTCAATGATGCCTTTCTTGTTAGGTCTGGTCAACATACACACACTTGTTTGTACATCCTGAAGGGCATTAATGTGCTCCTATGGTCGCTGTGTCCTGGGTCCTGGGTTCGTTGTCGCGTCAGTCCTTGTCTGGCGCCACTGTCGGGTGCTAAACCTGGGTTAACTCAAACGCTGCCCCAGATAAGCTCACAAGCGACTATGATTGAATCGCTTTGCATCTAATCGTTGCAATCAACTACAGTATATAGTTGGTGTCGGTGCCGTCTCCTTTTATTCACTGACCCCAGCAGGTCAATTAGGCGGGCTCCGAGTACTCATTTCGGAACCTTCTTTTCCGTCGATGAAGGGGCTATAATTACAACTCATTTACCGAGTCGTGTATCTCCGTTCAGCGTGCGTGGAGCTGCTACGGCTAATTGATGCCTAACCTAGACACCCTGAATGCCTCGAAGATACAGCTCACCATGGTTTTGTTCCAGCCGCTACCCGATACCTTTGTTTATATTTGATGCGCTTCCATCGTTCACTTATCGTGGATCCGTGTGCTGCAAGCGGCGTTGTTGATTTCGAAGCGAGCTTCGCGGCGGAGCGTTCTCGATAACCGATGCGATGTGGTCTGGTTGAGCTTCCGCCGATCATTTTATGGAGTTATCTCTCAACGGGCCCCGAGCGCGCTCATGGTTGATCATCCTCTCTGTAAGACAAGTGCAGTATAACTTTCTACTTGCTGCATTGAGCCGATGCCATTATCATTCCACGCCACGATGAGAATTGTCATATTGCTCGGGTCCTCGTCGTAGGCTGCAGCTGTCCCGCGGACCGTGTCTAGTAAAGCTCGTGTTATGTACATCATCAGGACCATGTAAATTATCTTGCTTATCATCGAAGTCATTACATTCTCAGCTTGGACCTGCGAAGCCGATGAGATGTGCACGTGATACTTTATTCACACATGATTTCGGAAGAAACCGTTACAACTATACAGTTTACAGCCACTAATCTTAGCGTCGCCGACTGGACTGAGAGCACACTGCCGTCGACGATTCTGAAGAACAAGGTACGATGCCTTCCACTGGCGAACTATATTCAATTTTTAATATCTCGTTCTAATCTTGTTCTATAGGCCCAAAATTTATAATGGCTCAACGAGTTACTCTCCGCAGGCGTACACCATACAACACTACATCAAACCGCAGGCGTGTGCTCAAGACTCCTGGTGGCAAACTCGTCTACCACCATATTTCAAAACCTGCCAGCTCTCCGAAATGCGGTGATTGTGGTATTGGACTTCCCGGAGTACGTATTACGGAAGCTCAGCTTATCGGTTATCTGGAAAATGTTGAATACTTGAACAGATTCCTGCACTTCGTCCTAGAAAATACGCTACTATCTCAAAGACTCAAAAGACTGTACGTCGTGCATATGGAGGCTCAAGGTGTGGTGATTGTGTGAAGTCTCGGTCAGTATTTTCCGCTTCATCCATATTATCAGGCTCTTATCCGGCTCTACACAGCATCCTTCGCGCATTCCTTGTAGAAGAAGCTAAGATTGTAAAGAAAGTTATAAAGTCACAGTCAGCTACCGCACGGAAGTAGAATGTCTAGGCAGATACTACTTTTCTATCGAATCACTATTACATGCGTCATGCTTACTGTTCTTATATGCAAGCGTTACATATGAAACAATGCAATCTAATTTTGCATGAAGCCAAACCGCGATTTGGCATTGGGAACTCAGCTTGTTGTTCAGAGCATCCGACTACGCAACTAAACCCAGAAAGTATGCGGCGTGTATGCAGTGTTCCAAATTTTCCCCCTTCACATTTCCTTGTTCAACGCCCGTGGTACGCGGCTTATCATCAATATATAAGTGTGCGCTGACGACCTCAGCGACCGCTATGTACCAACTTCCTGTCTCGTCATCCCTTCTCTAAATTCCGGAATGAACAAAGGGTACCCAGTGCGGGGGAACCCTTGATTAACGCAACTTCTAGATGGCAAGGTGAAGGCCTTCCGCTGCAAGGTTCACATTCAGCCCACTCCTTTTCTCGGAACTTTCTTGTGTATAACTTCTACAACGGTCGGCCCATCAGAGTCAGCAATACTCCAGAGTGTCACAATCGCTCTAGCGAAGTGCATTGCTTCATTTGCCAGTCTGGAATCCCCCATGGCCGCCCCACAAGCAGACAGAAAGACAAATTTGGCAGAAGGAAGGTTGGCTTTGAGGATAATTTCCAGTTTAAGGCTACCACTGGGCAGAATCAAATGACTTTTTAGTGGATCTTTTACATCTTGTTTTCCATGACAAGCGAGATGCAGCCATGAGGACGTCTTCATCATATCCGCCTCTGTGTCAACCCCATGGAGAGGAACGGTTATTGGTGGTGTAGCGGGCCTCAGGATGATCGCATCTGTCCTCAAATCCACACAGTTTATAAGTATGGCTGGTCCCCGGCTGTGACGTACAACAGCTTATTGTACGAGGAGAGTTTGAGAAAATCGCTGTATCCTGGACACTTCCGTACTGCTGTGATTAGCTGGTCTCGACGAAAGATAGTCAGGGGGATATTCAGTAGTTGCAGCATTGGAGACATCTACAGTTGTGAGCTGGACAATTTCCGCAGATAGTTTCTGGAGCTCAGCGGCTTCTTGCGGATGATTCTACCAAAGGTCCGAATCTTTGCTTTTGAGACCGAGAGACTGCTGCGTTATTGTCAAACCTTGTTCCATCGTTTCAACAGCTAAATAATATTCTCCATAGTAAATTGACCATCCGACAGCTGCTGCGAACCTGGCTTGGGTGCCGTGCTGGATTAAGTTCTGGTGTCTCGTCGATAGAGAGGTCTCGGCACACAGTAAGTCAGGAAGAACTCCGATTGCCATTCTATACGCTCGAAGAGAGACGGGATATTTAGAATTGGATGCTAGTATTGCAACGTCAATCGCTGCGTCCCAAACAGATCCTGGATTCGTGGAGGACCTGTCAAGCGCCATTTGCGCAAGTATTATACTTCGCCCTTTCTCTGCAATGTTGGCGAATTCGTCATGGCAGGATGCATAAATGCGGGCGAGATATGAAAAATAATTGCCACGACTGCTATCTCCAAGAGGAACTTTTTCCGCGGCGACTGTTGCATGCGTCAAGGTCTACTCGCTGACCAAGCTTCAAATAGCGGGTGTGGTATGATATTGCTAGGAAATGATTTCTGACAGAAGAGTTGGAGTTGTCCTCCGGCGTCGCTTCTAGTGCAGTAGTTTCGAGTCCTAGAGCGACACCAAGGCCATCTAGATTATGAAAACGATTATACTAATCGGTATATGAGGTGGCTAAACTCGTCTGGCGATCGACAAGCTTTGTATGGCCTGGAGGTGTTGCTTCAAGGGAGGCAACTTTGTGTTTGATGGGCTCTTCGAGGTCACCACTTGGATTAGATAGCTCCGAGTAGCGGTCGCGATAAGTCACACCAATAGCAGATGATGTTCCAAGACGATCAGGGTGGTCTGGACGTGTATCTTCGAGAGCAGCCAAGTCAAGTCTCTGTGCAGTGGTGAGGTCATCCACTGCACCCAGCCGCCTGTATCTATATGTATATGAGGCTGAAAGGGAGGCTTGCCTGTCTGGCAGACTTGTGTCATCAGGAGGAGTGGCCTCTAGAGCCCCCCTTTTATGTTTCAATACAAGGTCAAGATCATTTAAGTCCCCGAGTTTGAGATAGCGTTCGTGGTAAGATATTCCGAGGTTGCATTGCCTCTTAGCATATATAGACGTTCCACTGGGCGTATTTTCTAGCGCGGCAGTTTCCAAGCGGATTGTAGAGTCTGCAACATCACCGTATCTTGAATACCTATCGGTGTACGATGTCACGGTTGTCAGTGCAGCCAGGCGGCGAGGGTATCCTGG